>VZTD01005508.1:2477957-2493284 GCA_013397725.1 Rhagologus leucostigma | reverse complement strand
CCCGCCCTAGCCGCTCCCCATTGGCTCCCGCCGCCTCCTCGCGCGCCGGCCGCAACGGCCGCCCCTCAGGGTGAGGCGGGAGCAGGAGCGGGAGCGGCCGCCGCCCCCTCCCAGCCCCACCTGGCCGGGCCATCCTACCTGTACTGCCCCAGCGCAGCCCTGACCCCGGTCGGCCCGAGCGCTGCTAGACCCCATTCCAGAGATCCCCTCATGCCTCCGCCTGCCTGCACTGACACACAGCGGGGTTCAGCCCCTGAGTTGGCTGCTGGCGCCCCGCATCTCACGGCCCCGTTTGCCGCCATTCCACAAACACGACCTCTGTTAACAGCCCTTGATATGCGCCGGGCCCAGGTACAGCTCACCCGCCAGGCACCCCACGAAGAGTGGGGCCACGAACCCCTCTATTCCGATCGAATACACACTGCTGTGTTGTGCATCCTCAGCTCCAGAGCCCGGCTGGAGCATAGAGCCACCACAACCCTGTCACCTGCTCATCTACCACATCAATCCCTTGTTACTGCCGCTCAGAAACAGCACAAACACCCAAATAAAACTAAGTATCCTGATTTTTTTAGCCAACACCATAGAAATTCTGGTGTGCCAACCTCACCGTGACACTGTCTCCTATTTTGACTACAGCCATGGAAACCACTTCAGGTACCAGCAAGATGGAAAGGCATCCCTCACATTCCTGGGCACTGCCATGAATGCTGTCCCCAGCCCCAGTTATGGTGTTCCTCTCCGAGAAGCACACGCAGCAAACATGACAGAACTGATATTTATATACTTCAGCAGTCACTTTGAATGTTATGCACACCTCTCACCTTCTTTCATTTGCCCAGATGACTCCATTAAAAGCAGAAACAAATTGTCTAGGTCTTCCTTTTTCATACTAATGAAGCTGGGTAGTTATGACAGAATTAAACTAACAATACTTCAAATGATTATGGAAGGCCTCAGGATCCAGTCTGGCACTTGAAATCATGCAGTTGGACTTTGGCAGCTCTCTCCTGAGCTGAGTCCTGGAAAAGCCACAAGGAGGTGGCCAGCTGAAAAGAATCAATACCTATGATTTTGAGCCAAGAGATGTATTTCCTTTCAAAATACAGAGAAAAGCTGACCTCCTGTATAGCGTAGTAGGGGATATCTACTACTTGTAGACAGTGGGATAAGGTGTTACCATCTTCAGAGAAGGGATGGTGGTGACCCACATAAAGCTGCCACAGCATGGGAACCTCCAGTCAAGGAATCAGTGGTGGTACAAAAGAGTTGATGCAGCTTCTCACTGAAAAAGAGCAAAAGGCCTTTTTTTTCCCTCTCACAAGAAGAATTATTGAAGTTCTGGTCTACGGAGACTATGGATAGCAGAAAGCCTGTTCTGCAACTTCGTTCCCATTCAGATTCCTGCAAAGGCCAATCCTCTTGCTCTCAGTGGAACTGCTCACATGTAACTGTATGTAAAGGTGTTTGCATGGACAGAACCTAGATGCTGTCCTCCTTGGAAAACCACCAGCAGTGAAAAAAGGGGGTAGAATGAGGCAGGATCCAGATGAAAGCGGGGTGCAGCAACAGCACTTCTACTTATGTCAGCATTTTCAGCCGATCTTGCATGGTAAAACTTAACAGCAAGGCCCAAGATTAGAAATTCCGTGTACAATTTCCAGCCTTTCTCTTGTTTCTTCCCAAAACACAAGTATGTTTCTAGAAAAATGTATGTGTGATCACTTGCAATAACCACATGAAAGGGAGAAAAGAGATCAGGCATTCTAGACATAATTGTGCTTTGTAAGAGTAGTGTGATTCCAGCCAGGAGAGTTTAAGATTGTAACTGAACAAGACCTAACCTGTGTGCTGAGACTGTTATCTGATTTTCTCTAACTATACCAGACTGTCTAGTGTAATAACTGTTCCTCTTTAAAAAATTACCTGTGTAATTTATAGACAAATGTTTTTGGAAGTCCCTTACTCTATTGCTGCTACATGTAACCAAAAAAGGACTCAAAGTCTAATATCCTCATTAAATATATGCAGGGCTCCTCTTTTGCTTCCTGGGCACCAAGACCTGAAGCAGCTCCAAAAAACCCTTACACAAGTATCCATGACCTCCTCTGTTCCTTGGCCCCAAGCGAGTTGCATGGAGGTAAGCACAAGTACAGTCACTGCAGAGCTGTGGCTCCCCTCACACAGCTTTGCTGTTCCTTACAAGGAAAGGTCTGTTTGCATTCTTCTTGCTAATGAAACAGTGAAACAAAATTCTCATTTCTACTGCCTCTGCAGTTACCCCATTTTTTTCTTTCTAAATTCAGCATTTCTACACTGCAATTTCCTCTATAAAGTTCATTTCTTCTCTTTCAGATGACACACTTTCCTCCTTTGTGTATCATTAGACCAAATACTTTGGCCAAATTTTATGAAATGCATGCCTGATAATAATGGGACAAGTTAATGTTTCCATTACTAATTTGGGAACTATTTTCTGAGATTGCATCTGTGGCTGGAATTCCAGATGGAGGCACGGAACCTGACTTTCTGGTACTCTATTTTCTTCTCGAACCTTTCTTCCTTCCCTCAGCCCCATATTATTACCCATTAGGGACAACATACGAAGGCACACTGTGATCTCACACAGGGCAATGTCCCTTCCCCACCTGCCCCAACCTGCCCTCTGTACCACAGGACACCAAAAGATTGGTGAAGCAGTTTATTCTTTGTTATACTGTGTAGCCCACAGATCTTTGGAGACACAAATATAATGGAAAAGCAAATACTGGACAAAAGTTAAGTATTGTGTCTGCCTTTTGAAGTAGAAAACAGGAGTCTGAACAAGACTGATAGATGTGCATTGTCACCAAACTTTTCTTCAACCAAAACTCTCACTTTTCAGAAGAAATCAATGCCAATTTCCTAGGCCCTAGGCCAAACAGAATAGTTTGGATTACTTGGACAGAGAATATGCAAACAGGATGAAATGCCCTTTGAGCACAGCAAGCTGTTTGTGGGAGGCATTTAACTTCCTGTAAATAGGGTGTTTATAGAAGTTGTCACTTTGTTCTGAATCAAGCAGGGGTTCTGTTTTCAGGTTTTGTATGTAACGTGTAACATGTTGGTCAAACAATCTGCTTTTTCTTCCCCCTTCTGTTTCCTTCCTCAGTAATTCACTATTAAAATCACAGTAACTGCTCAGGTAGATACAAATTCACCTTCTAAGCATGGAACCACGTTCCCTGTGTGACTGTTTGATGATTACTGTGTATTGATCCCAGCTAAAGCTTTTTGCTACTGTCACAAGACAAGCAATAAACGCAGCAGCAGCAAGGATAAAACTCAGTCCTAGCAATGAACTCATTCTGCTCCAAGTCTGGAACTGGAATTGAAATCCAGACTTTTGCTCCAGCCAGTAATGAATAATTGCAAACACATCTACACACATAGAGAGAACTTTTACATATGCCCTTTTTGTTCCTAGGATTTAACACCGAAAACTGAGATTATGTTAATATGGGGGGTTTGCTGGCATTTTTATGGGGCTCATGTTCAGAACGATGAACCTTGTGAGCAGCAAGAAAAAGATTTATTACCATGAATAATTAGAAACAAATTCTTATCAGTGTCATAAACATATGGTAAAGAAAAAATCTTTCAGTCTAAGCCAAACCCTAGTGTTTTTTCAATTTATTCAAAATGAAGCATTTTTAACCAAGATTCAGCTTTCTCTTCCTGCTTTCAAAGAAAAATAAGTTATTAATAAAAAGTATAAAGACGAAATGGAAGTCAGAAATGGATTAAAAGTATTTTGTGGGATTTAATGGTCTCTTCTAAGCAAATTTTTTACTTGTCGGTCACAATGCATCAAAGAATGAGTACTGTTACTGTACACGTGATCTTGTGGCCCGAGCTCAAATTTTAGATCTAAGAGCTCCTTAACAACCGACACACCTCGCTGTTTCAGTTTTGCATGAGTTCCTGTATACAGTAAAGCAAATAACAGACCAGCAACTATTATCTAGTGAGAGGATTAATTATGCTTTATATTAACTTCACTAGGGAATATACACACATTTTTCTTGGGAAATCAAATCCACTTTTCTTAAGGAGGTTTGAAATTTGAAGTTCTATGTTATTATTACAGATCATCTTCAAATTATCCCTTGTTGCCATCTTAACTGGATGTAAGAAGTAGAGACCATCTCAGTCAAGGTATTTATGCTGTATTTGGTCAATGTCTAACACACAGCTATTGCCTTAAATGGCAGCCTTAGAGGTATAAGAAAAGTCAGAAAGATGCAGTAGTCCTTATTTTGATGAAATCTTATGAGAGTTTAAAACTCAGACTGTTTCAAACTTAAATAATGTGGGTGATTGGATAATAATATGTTTAATTGCAGCTTAAAGTAAACCACTGGAGCTTTGAACAACAAATGTTTCTTTACCCCCTTTTTTAGCCCCTGCTTCTTGTATGCAATGCTCTGTTTTTTCAAGGTCACCTTTTAGGTAACAAACTATTCTGCTTGGCTTGGAAAACTTTTATAAGAGGACTGGGACATGCTAGAAAAATACTGACCGTTCTACCTGTCCCTGATTAGAGACTGGAATTTATAAAAGTGTTAACAAGGTACTACATGTCTCCTTACATGGAAAATAATTATGCAACTTTGCTTATTGCTGAAATCACCCTTGAAAGCAAATAAGAAACTAAAGTGCACCTTCCCAGGGACTGTAATGCCAGAGGTAGAGCACACCAAGGCAGGTGCTGTGAGCTGGCTTACACACTTGAACTGCTCTGCACTGGTCGAGTTCCCTGCTTGGAAACTTGCAGGACTGGAACCATACAAGGATTAGCCATAGTGGTAGGGTTTAAAATCACTTTAAAAGGTAGAAGCTGCAAGCAGTGTTCTTTATCTCACCATTCTGGCTGGAAATACAGTCTGCAGAGTCACAGGAGTGTTTTGTGGTCATTGTTTTATCAAGAGTTTGTTAAAAAAACCCCAAAACATCGTCATGATTAAGGGAGCCTTACCCAATCTTACATTTCAAAATAGATACTGTTCTCCCATTTCTCAATATGTTATGGAATTGTTACATAAAGAATTAGAACATTTTATAACTTTTAAGTCAAATCTCCAGAATATCTGGATTTTAAATGTAGCTGCAAAATTATATATTTAGAAGATACAGACAATGAAATTACTTTTTTTTTTAAATTCAGATAATTTGAAATTCTAGCATGATTACTTCCGTATGCACATTTAAAGCTCATTTTCCAAAGGCATTTACCTGCCCATCCTTGAAACTTATTTGCTGCAAATGTAAGCCAGGAAAGCTTGATTGCTTAAGTGCTTGAGGAATACAATCAGAAAAGGGAAAACGGGCTTAGCACAAATATGTTTACACGTCAAAATCGAGGAAAAAAAAATTCCCAACCATAAGCTCTAATTTTCAGTTTTACTAACTCTCCATTTGAGTTCTAGTGGAGACTTTGGAAAGTTTAGATGATGATTATAATAACAAGTCTATTTTCTTGGTAAATCTCCTTGGAGTTTTGGAGGCAAAGGGTTTCATACTGGCCTTGTAAACATGAGGAATTTCACTCAGATTGAACAAGATAAATTACAGCTACTCTAGAATGAAAAGAAAAACAGCCCAGGCCTCCAAAACCACAAGTATAGAACTGGGATTTTTATTTCAAGCAAGTTTCAAGCCTGTTTCCATAACGATCTTCATTCTTGTCTCCCATGTGCAGGTAGCACCGTAGGGCATTTATTGATTGCTATATAAAAGTTGACAAAATGATGCATTATTCAGTAAATTGCTACATGCAGGGAAAAGAAACAGTACCTTTTTTTTCTGAAATCTTGCAACCATATACTTTTTTTTTATTTTATAGACAGTCTGACAAAGCACTGAACCACCCTGTTGTAATGCACCATATATATAAAAGACTCCTTATGTTAGTAGCTCAAAACAAACTTCTTCATATTTGTCGATACTTGCTAGATGTAGAGTCCAATCAATTTTTGCTGTAGTGATGCACCAACACACTTGGATTAGAATGTCAGCTGAACAGAAACAGCTCCCTTGTCAGGCTGATGTTTCCCATGAGCTTTTATATTTTCTTCCTACAGTCAATTCATTATAAACTGGCTCCTGCCAGAGCTCTACCCAGGTCAGAGAGCTCAGCATCCCAGGGACTAGAGCAGCTCTGGGCACATCAAGCACCTAAACTCCGGAATTACCAGCTTTAACTGTTGCAGATGAGATTTTCACGCTGAAACACCCTCTCTCTGAGCAAGCCATTAAGGGTGACAATCTTGTCTCAGCTTAAAACCATTCACAGTGCACTTTTTTTTTAATAGTCAAAGTTTTGTATTAGGTGGTGAGCTGTGAGAGAACGTAAGCAGCCCTAGAAAACACTGTTGGTACAGTCCTGTCACAAAATTAGGTCAATGGCTTTTTGTGCAATTAAAGCAGCAAACACAAGACGTCTTGGCTGAGACATGCACAGTGCTTGATCACCACCTGAAAAATCTGACTGCCGCCTTCATTGCCATTTCACCCAGAGGAAGATCCTAACAAGGTTCTACGTGCCCAAAACAAGATTTATTTTGTTCAAGATTTAATCATGCATCTAAGCAGAATCTATCACCTCTCTCTACAAATGTGCTTTAAGTCTAGAAACATTTACTTTCATGACGAAAGCTGAGATTTTAATCTCTGCTTGTTAGTCCAAACGTGGGACATAAGTTATGTATGTGCCTGTGCCTTTAACTGAGGGCTGAGTAATTACATTTAGGTCCACGGAATCACTCCCAGTTTTTTCTTGGTGTCTAAACCAAATGTTGTTCTAAAGATTTAGAAGCACATGAAGTGAATTTAGGGATGAACATGTATGTCAGTACTTGGAAAATGCAACTGAAATTAACTAATACAGTCTGTAGAACGGAAAGAGAACCTGAAGCAGAGGTCTAAATTTCAAGAGTAAGAGCAAGCACGTTGTAGCTTTGCACATACAGCTATAATTGCATCACCATTCCTTTTATTTTCCCCAACATTTCTTTTTCTTTCATATTTTTATTAATAATGGCAAAAGAAATAATATAAATTGTGCTAGGTACTTGACCTCTTATTCTTCTCCTTCAGTACACCTTTAAAACCTTTCCATAAAACTGAATATTGACTATGAAGAGACCAAATGTTAGACAGAAGTAGAAGCAAATAGGTCAAAATAAAATGCTTGTAATTGAGAAACTACCACAGGTTTTCTTGTAACAAGACACACATGCTACTGGAATTAAACAGTACATTTGAATACTCCAACATACTGTGTAAGACAAAGGAAACCATAGAGCACTTTGGGGGAAAAAAATGCGTGGGGAACATAAGTTCGTACATGTAGGAGCTAAAGGCAAATGCTTGAATAATTCACAATCGTAACATGCACAAGAATGAAACACTGTGACTTTAATAACTGACTTTTTTTTCCTTTAACTCCAATTATTAGACTATTGTGCTCCAGGATAACATATCAGGTGCTGATAATGAACATTCACAGGACTTTTGTTGCACTAACGAAAACTGTTCTGCTCAAAAGATTAATAAAGGATTATCTTCTTGTATATACATATATATATATACACACACACTGAACAGAATGAAAATTGGAACCAAAATTGGAATGTTGAAGTCTACTCAAGTGTTGCTAATAATATGGAATTACGTTTAGGAGAAAACATAACCTAATTAAGAGGTTCCAAAAGGCACATTATATATGCTAGAAAAGTAATTTTTATATATGGGAACTATTTTATACTTCATATTATCATTACAATGCACAGTCTTAAACAAACCAAGGGTGCACATGAATGTCACACACTAGAGCTCTTCACTACACGTATTGCTGGTGATCGGTGCACTGCACCAGGTTATGTTTGAACTGTAGATGGAATGTAACCTTAGCAGAGTAAAAAAGGGCAATCAAGAAAATAATGGTCTTGAGGTGGCAAAGAGGCTTTTCTCTAAAGAAGGAATCACTCTCAGAGACATCTTTGCAGGTGACAAGCTCGAAAAGGAACCTTTAGACCCAGCGCGAGGAGATCAAAGATCTCGCAAAATTCAACTGCACATAACGTGGAGGAGTCTTAATATGACTAATACTCCTTGCAAACCTAGTTGGGACTTGAGTACCGTGGCTGAAAGTTTTCAAGTCTTTTGTGAGCAGCTGAAATAACGATGGCTGCTTTCCTGGGAGTCAGCAGCCCCACACCCAAGTGAGCTGCACTGCTGCAGCATTCCCAACCCCGCGCCATATTCCAGCAGAGGCTGCGACATTTCCAAGCTGCACGTTCTGGTCAGCTGGCAATGAGATGCTTATTGTTGGGTCAGCAAGGAATGTGAACAGAGACTCTTTGCACTCATTTTGTAGTTCTTCCTTTAGCAGATGCACTGATTTGTCTCTATGACTGGCAGCCTCCTCCAAAGTGCAGAACCTCTAGAACAGAAATTTGTTGAAACTGAACATCAGATCAAAAGCTCCAGGCCTTTAACACCACGATTTCATGAGCTCTGCCTCTTTAAGAAGCCAGGAAAAAATATAGCTACATGAAAAATAAATGAGCAGCTTTTCCTGACTCTGAAACCAGAAAATAATGACATGAAACCAAAATCAAATGCAGCACTATCAGCTGTATTCCCAAATGCCGGTATTAATTCTCTCTCTTCCAGCTCCCAGAGACTTGTTAAACAAATGAACCTTATAATGCATTTTGCAAGTGAAAGGTCCCGGAGTGGTAAAAAGTCAACTCCCATACCAAAAGCCCTTCACAAAATGCTGCAGCTTGCTCCAGGAGTTCTGCACTGATGGGGATCACTCTGAGCTCTCTCCTGCCACGATTCCTATTCTCTCTTTTGATCAAAAGAGCAGTTCTGCAGGACTAGCAATAGTCTGGGCTTTTAGATCAAAACTACCATCTCAATACCTGGAAGTCAAGTCAGCTCGTGTAAATCACAAAAGGCCGGTTTCATGTGTGCACAGACCAATCAGACCTTTTTTTTGTAGCAGAAAAAAAAATCCTCTATTTAAAACACGCCTGATTTACACGCCATTTTCCCTGCACACCTGGGCTGGGTGCATGGCCACGCTGTCATCCTGGTTAACCTCCCTACGCCCTTGGTGGCATTTTGGGAACCATGTTACACCTCTAAGATTTTTTGTCTCCTGGAGAGAGACCTGATTTTGCTTCCACACTGTGATCCCCTCAGGGGAACTCTTCCCCTTTTCCCTGGTTTTCCCCGCTTGTCACTACTATTTTCCCTCAAGTTTAAAAAAATGAAAGCCTTTGGACTGAACGAGAGTGAAGGCGGGATGAATAAGCCTCTTGCTTCAAACCAAGCCGAAAAATCTTAAAATCCAAACTACAAGAACACAATATGTCTCCTCCCGCTGCATTAATGCCGCCTCACGAAATGGCGCCTGCCTCTGCAGACAGCTGCCTCAAAACGCCCACGGCTCCTCGGGAAAACAGAAATGCAACTTTTTTTTTTTCTCCGCAAAGCTTTTATTTTTCTCTCTTCACATTCAGCCCCTCGGTACCTCCCGAGAGCCCTCCGCAAAGCCGAAACCTGACGGGGAGCGCTCTCCTTCATGAAACAGGCTTTCCCCTCCGCTTTGAGAGCCCCCCCGGGACTGCTCCCCACGCGGGCGTGGGTACGTGGGGCTCTGGGCTCCAGCCCCTGCACACTGTAAATAAATGTGCCGATTCAGCCGCTATCGCCACGATCTTGCCTTTCCAGAATTTTCTCCCTCCGCTTCCCAAATATAAAAGGACTTTTTGTGCTGAACACGGAGCGGGAGCGATGACGGGCTCAGCGCAGGGCGCCATGTGGTATTTGGTTTCTCTACAGTACATGTTTTTATAATGAAGGGGGAAGGGAAGGAAGGGAGCTGCTCCTACCAGCATGCCAATAATCTGTTGCAAAGGGCTGGAGCGCTCAGAGCCAATTAGTGCTCCAGTTAACCATTTAACTGCTGAAACAAAGCCAGTCCCGGCCACGGAGTCCGCGGGATTCGAGATAGAAAAGACGGTGTGGGCGCCCAGGGCATCGAGTTCGTACAGATTTTTTTCACAGGGGCATTTTTTCTACACTTTAATAATAAATACTTTCGATAGACAAACTGGCCACTGAAACTCCCTTAGATCAGAGCATGCAAAGGTTCGACAGCTATATCCCACACACGTACACCACAGTTTAAGAGAAGCTGGATGTGTTTCACGATCAGTGCCAGCCTGTGGTGGAACCATAGAAAAAACCCACAGGAGTTGCATTTCTGATACGGATATCAGGTCCCTGCCACTGGAACAGCAAATCCATTGCTGTCCATGGCAGGGTGGGAAGGGTCAGAGTGCTTTCTGCCAAAGAACGGATGTGTCACTGCAACATCTCCCAGCAATGCTGCTGCGGGTGGAAAAACACCGTAAGGTGGGACAAGCTCTAAGAAAGCAATGGCAGAGTCTGTCTCCCTCTAAATGTGATGTCTCCATCATCCAGACATCGCTTCCCTGCACCAGTCTTGTTTTTTCAACTCCTTAACCACATCAAAACAAGACAAAAAAGGGAAAAAAAAAGTTCTTTTTATATTCTGCAGGTAATTTGTCATAAACCTTTAAAGCCTGAGGCAGGCCAGCACGTGGCTTGTTGTGTGCCACTGAACAAGTCAGGGAAGAAGACACAGAGGGAATTCTCAGCCTCGATCTTCTTCTCTGGGGGCAAATCTGAACATGGCCAGAGAGCACAGACAGATTAGTCCTAATGCACAGCAACAGTAACCTGCTCCCGCTTGACCCAGCAGGTCAGTAAACCTATTTTTGTCGTCCTTTTTTATCCCATGACGTACCAGCGAATATTGGATCAGACTTTCAGGGATGCCAGGAGGACCAGCAGAGTTCGTACAGTGAAGTGCCCAGGGTGCCAAAAGCAGGCTCTGCATCCCAGCTCAGCAGCCCTGGCAAGAAGCGGATTTTGTTGGCTTGGGAGGGACCGTACCAGCACTGCAGGTCTGCTCCCAGCCCAAGAAAGCTCTGCAGTGCACATGAAAGGCGTATTCGAACATCACTACCCTCCCTAAAAGATGAAGTCAAATTTCCCTACTCGCCACGGAGAAAGGCCAGTGCCCGTGAAAGTTGCGGGTTGCCCTGTCTGAAGGGCTGTAGCAAGGCTGACACTGTAACACATCTGACTTTTCAGCTCCAAGAAGGATTCTGACTAAATTAAAGTGTAACTTTACATTCAAATTGAAAACATTGGGGACCGGAGGGAGGAAACATATGGGTAAGAAACTAGCAGATTATTTAGGCATGTGAACTGTCAGAGCACTGGCAATACAAGAGCTCTCTTGTTCCTGCTGCCTCCCACAGCTGCATTCACCAAATATATCCCGGACTGAGAGCTGCATTTCTCCGCCCCTTCCTCAGCCCAGTCGCGTTTGCACAAACACCACCCAGGTCTCTTGGGACAGGCAGTGAGGCAGCAGCGATGCCCTAGCTACAGACGGCATGAAGGACACGAGTGACTAATCATGTCTTCAACAGGGTGAAATGGTTACATCCACGCCTTTTTGGGAGAGGGAGTCCATGCAGCTGATCCATATTTAACTTAAACCCAGAGTGCTTTGTTCTCTATAAGGATACACCCCATTTGTGTGACAAATTCGGTTACTGGAAGTTATTCCCATCAGATGATTTTCAATAGTTTATGGAGGAAAAAAAAAAAGCAGAAGAATGGCCACCTCTATTAAAAAATAATTCACTGAATCCACCTCCTGGCAGATGTGGAGGAGAGCAGTGGTCTCAGGGACTGGCTGTTCCCCAGAAAGTTTTACCCAGTTTTACCTTCCATCAAGTCTCTGTGGTGTATTGCCTGATCATACATACATCTTGGGGCGGGGGAAAAAGATGTGACTGAATTTTCGTAGGGCTGAGATGCTCCCCCCATAACCTCCATTCTGCTCCTCACATTTCTTCCATCCTCGCTTTGCATCCTTTACCCTCAAGGATACATTCTTCGGCCTGGCACAACAGAGCCTTGGTCCCAACTGCAGCCTTGAGACACTGCTGCAGTCACAGCAACAGAGGGAAGAGCTGCCCCTTCTGATATAGCAAATTCTATAGTGGATCAAATTGTGGCAGAAAAAAAAAGTCATTTTGGTGTCTTTCCTCACTTCCAAGCTGTGAACCAGCAGGGATTTTGACCCTCCTGGTCTCTGCTTCTTCCTTTCCTCACAATTCCCCGTTTCTTCAACACCTCCAGCTTCACTAGCAGCGAAGCAAATTTGACAGAATCTGGTCAATTTTTCAAGCTTTCTCATTTTAAGAAGTCAGTGGGAGAAGACTATCTTGCAATCAAACCTCACAGGAGGGAGAATTAAATATCTCATGCATGACCTTAATCTGTAGGATTTTGCAGATAGTTTCTCTTGTAATCTCAATACCCGGAGCTTATTACGCATTCAAAACATATCTGTAGCCCTGGACCATTTTGCAACAAAAGGAACTCAAATTCATTTTGATATAATTATGCAGTCACACCAGTCACATGCTTGCTATGGAATAAATATAAATACTGGGCTTTTGGGAATAACTGGCAGACTTAAAGTGTAAAAAAAACCAACCAAACTAAGAATGAAACCATCTATTACATATGGAAAAAAGATCAGGTTTAGATGTCAAATTGCAGTCGAGGAAAATGGCACAATTATGTAAGAGTCGTCTTTTATATTTTTTTTTCAATCTGCAAAACATAAAAGAAAGAACTGAAACTCATACTTAAGCATCTCCATAAAGTAAGGACTTCGTTTTCTAAAGTAGGAATATCATTTAAGGCATTTAAAATCCTTTGAAATCAGATACTTCATTCACAGAATGGCCACAGGTCCCTAAGCTTAAATCACTGAAAGCTAGAAAAGTTAGAAAACTGTTCTCCGGGTTTTGTGTCTTTCTAGCACATTTTTTTCTTTCTCTGCTTTTCTTGCCTTCCTGAAACAAAATGACCTCTAAGACTGTTCCAATTTTGTCGTTGAAAATTGCCTCGTTTAATTAGGGACGTTTCTGTTCAAGAGCCACACCCCGCTGCACTGGCTGTGCTGGAAACCAGCCGCGCTCAGTGGAGACCGACTGGGGGTTCGCCTGCTCTGATCTCCTAAAGTCTTCAGGATCCTATGGATTTTGGAGCACGCGTGGGAAGATGTAGTCCCATCTCTGTGCTTTTAAGAAGGGAATACAAAACGTGAAAGCAGATGTTACACCTGAGCCTCAGAGAAGCCACAGGAGCGTGAGTTACCTTCAGCAGCACTGCAGTTCTAAAAGCAAACAAAGGCATAAGGAGCTGGGATGGAAGGTTTCATTCCTCAAACAAGGCAGTGACTCACCCACATTCCTAACAGCGCGAACAAGGGAGGCAAACCCTCCTCCCGGCAGTTAGGATCCTCCGCATTTTCCTGTGTGGAGCAAATCCCAAGCAAAGGCGGCTGTGGCAGTGTGTTAAAGCAAGACAGCATAGAGCAGATATATTTTGGAAAGGGACCCTCTTTTGCACACCTCTGTGTTTATGTCCCTTCTTGAAAAAATAAAGAGTTCCCAAGTAGCGCTTTTCACTTCTGAAAACACACTGAAAAGGAAAAGGGCTACTGCTAACAACCAGTTTTCAAGAGCCAAACACATATTTTCTTAGATATGTTTTTTTAATACTAAGAGGCAGTAGTTTACTTTAAAAACCCAAACAAACAAACAAAAAACAATCCAAGGGCAGATAAAACAAGTCCAAAAGTTCACTGAGCAGAGAGCCAAGCAGTGTGTCATGTGGATAAGGTGCTGTCTCTAACCATCAGGTTACCCGTATGGGAAAATTTGACCTAGGGATGCAGAAACTCACCCTCCTAAACGTCTGCTCAGTCGTTCCCATCAGACAAGGCACACTTCACTGATGGAGGACAAGCATATTCCAGGTGATGGATGGCACGTAGCCAAACTGCTAAACATGCCCTGCTGCACCCTTCCTGCATGTCTCTCCCGGAGGTGGGGAACGCTGTGCAGGTCCCCAGATGGTCGGGCATCAGCTGAGCTGCTGGGTGGTAGCAACAGAGCCCTCAGCAGCAGGGATGAAGAGGAGGTGGTGGAAAGGTTGGGTTTGAGGAAACAGGACCAAAAAGGAGCCCAGAAAGCAGAGAACGTTGCTAATTTGCAAGAGAAACTGCAGGAAACCAACATCTCTTAACTGTAAACCTCAGAGAGGTTGTGGTTAGGAGACACACGTGTCAGGCTGACGGGGCTGCAGGGTGGGCTGTGCCTGTGCCCAGGAGAGATGCCTCAAAGCCAAGATCCATGTGGAGTTCCCCAAGGAGTGGGGCTGGGTAGGTGGTCCCCTGTGTAGCTGTGCCGGGGCTCTGTTGGGCGAGGTTTGTTCATCTGTGCAATGCAGGATGCCAGAACGCCAGCACAAAATTCCCCTCTGGCTGCATACTCTGTGAAGCAGAATTAAGGTTGATGCTCAGTGTGTTCCACTTTATACTAAATTTTTCAATTCTCAGGTTTCCAGTGGTAGCCAGACACCCCAAAATGACATGTTCATTCATTCCTCCTGGGGAACAACTCCTGAGGGTTCCTGGAGCTGCTGCAGAAGGGAAGTGGCAGCATTACCTAAGTGGGGGGGACTTGTGGGGTGGGACACTTGTTTGTGTGACAGTTACCAGTGTAGTTTGCCTGCGGATGCTGGGAGAGACCTTGGCAGCATGGGCTGCTAGCAGAAACACAGAACCCTTGTTAATGACAAGTATCAAGCCTCAAACAGATAAAATAAGTTATCCTGGAGCTGAAGCCGTGCTCGAGACATCATGGAAACGCCTGTTGCACTAATGCTGCTGCCATACTTAAAGCTAAGCCCCAGCAAGCAGGGACAGCACACAGACCTGCCCCTCCTGCTGCTGCAAATTCTGCTGGCATCATTTGAAATATTTTAGGCATTTCAGACAACTCTTCTGTCAGGACTCCAGAGCTTACACACACACAAAAAAAATAACCTGCTTATCAAGTTGCAGAACAGCGATCCGTCTGGTTTATTATATGGAAAGGACAAGAGCGGGGGAGGATTTCACTGACAGTATTTCTGCCTTGATTAAGTGACTGTTATGATCAGTGCAACAGCAAACAAACATCAAGAGCTCATTACAAGATATTTCCTTGCGCAAAGGAAGAGAAACCTTCACGAGAGATGGACTCCACGCATATTATTATTATTATTATTATTGTTATTATTATTGTTATTATTATTGTTATTATTATT
>VZTD01005508.1:2450652-2477929 GCA_013397725.1 Rhagologus leucostigma | reverse complement strand
TACTACTACTACTACTACTACTACTACTACTGAGCATTTTGGCCGGCTCGTGCTGTTCGGAAAGCCCAGTTCTGCCAGGCTGCTTGAGAAAAGCAGCATTTGTCCCCAGCTTTCGGCATGAAAACACAACTCAAATCCCTTCTCGGGAACAAAGGTGCTTCCCAGGAGCCTGGCGCGCTGCCGGCATGCCGAGCGCGTAGCCAAGCAACGGCAGCCGGACTGGGGCTTGCGCCTCACCCGTGGTGCTCCAGCCTCCACAAACAATTCTTGCCACGTAGACAGGACCGTGCAGGGTAATGGAAAATTACTGCAGGCTTTTTCTTAAAGGGCGAGCACCGCCGCTGGCGGAGAAGGTTGATCCGCATCCCACTTCCCAGCGCGCCCCAGGGTCAGCCTGTGTTTCCTGCGAGGAGGCTGCAGTGCGTCACCGCGCGCCGGGGCATTAGTACGATGAAATACCATTTGCATGCTATCCCTGCCGGCTGCGGGGATCAGGAGTGTAAAGTAGCGAGCTGAGCTGCGAGGGAAGGGGGGAGCAGAGCATCCAGAGCTGAACAACCGGCGGCTGCCGTTCGCGAACTGCTCTCGACGCGGCTCAAACATGGCAACCCGTTCGTGCGGGCTGATGCCAAAATAACCGTCCTGCGCTTGGCAGGCGCAGTGTTTTAACAACTGCCGGGCACACTCCTGCCTGCAAGGCTGCAGAAATTAAAAAAAAATACCTTTAAAGAAAGAGCAAACTTTGGCAGTGGTTAAGCTGCTATCAGGACAACAGCAATTTTTGAAAATTATGACCATGTTTACCTCCATTTTTGGTGTAAAAGAGAATTTAGTTATTAAGACATTGTGCTTACCTAGCTTTTAATACCAAGCCAAAAAGCCACGCAAATAGCTACAGGAGCACCAAGCAGCCAGTTCGAGTCACTGCACTTCTGAAAATCAAGGATATGCAGACTTTCTGGTTGGGCAGGGCAGGATGTGCCCCCGGGGCACACAGGAGCTGCCCAGCAACAGGGCACAGCGCTAAACGATGCTCTTCCCAATCTTCAAAAGTAGCTCTTGTATTCTTTACAAGTTTCATTTTGACTCCTGCAGGAACAGACCACGCTGCCTGTTCCTTGGGGTACCTGTGGGGAACTATGTCCAGCCTGCAGCAGAAAGAGAAGGGCAGACCTGCTCCTCTTGCTTTTACCTTTCTGCTCACTGCATGCAGCTCGTGGTGGCCCTGGCGTGGCTCAGGGATCACAGATGTTGCTTGTCAGACTGGTTCTAGGTCAGCTCCTGCAGCCACAGTGCTTTTGTTCTTCCCTGTCTTCGCCTATTAACTCGCCTGTTTTTGCTCAGATAAGCACTGGTTAAAGCCTCAACCCAAATCTTTTCACTTTGTTGTAGTCAGCAATGAAAACGAAGCCCCTGCACCAAGTTAGGGGACTACTTTGTAATAGAAACTTCCTCTCCTTAAATAGAAACCTTTGTTGTGAAGCTGTTTTCATTGCAAGCTCCACAGGGAAAGTCATTATATTTAATAGACGTTGACCTCATTTTGTAGTCCTCGATATCAAACCTTATAAGGGGGAAATGTAATTAGAAGCGGTGAGTTCTCAACAAAGATACACAGTACTTGTTGCTGTTTCCTTCTTACCTAAGGATTCATTTAATATGGTTCGGAAAGAGTAACTTGAAACAGCTTTTGGCAGATAAGTGAACTCAAGTAAAACACAAAGATCTGGTTTCCAAGAAGCCTTTTACAAGCTGTACAGAGAAATGAAATGAAACCCTCCAGCAGCACACAAGGCTTCCTGCAGAGCCTCCTTGGAATAGCTGCAAACCTGCATTCCGGTGAAAGCTAATCTTGGTCCGAGGCTGGGGTTACATAAAGACATCTGGTGGCACAGAGGACTGGTGGTCAGTCATGGGCCTGCCCATGTGGCAGCCTCTGGTTGGAGGGAATCGAGGGAATTTTCTACTGCATTTCCAAGGCTCTGCTCTGAGACAAAGAAAGCAAAAGGGTTTTATCTCAGTCAACACAGACAAGGGAGGGAATGCAAAGACGCCCTGGCTTTGTTAGTTTTGCTAATACAACCTGGGTTTCCACACAGTGGACACTGTTGTCACAGGGGAATGGGTAAACACAGCACTGGCCACCCTAAATAAACACATCTTCCACAGAAAGGGAGGACAAGGCAGTGAGGGATGTGCTGCACCATGCCGGGGCCTTGCTGAGCATAATCCTGTGTTGGGGCTTTTCACCATAACGTGGTTTGAGTTTAAAACATCTCTTCACAGCCTGCTTTTCAAGTAACCCCTACACTTTTCCAAACTACGGAAGTTTGCTTGAAATACACATTCTGAATTCATTTTCCTGTGATATTTCTGAATTTTTTCCTGTGAATTTCTGAATTTCATTTTCTTGTGATAGCCCCACTGCTCTCCCACCTCCTGAGCATCCCTTGCGTTCCCAGTGCTGGCGAAGTGTCACCTCCCTGCTGAAACACTCATTATGTAAAAAGAACAATTTATTGTTGAAAGGCCCGGGCTCCCTTAAATTTCCCTTTAGACCCTGTGGTTTGAACGAGCGTTTCTGCTTCAGCAACCCTGAGAACTTCCTGATTTTTGCACAGTTCTCCCCACTGCAGACAGCTGACTGCTTTAAACTCAGTGTTGGAGTTGGTTTCTTGAAAAATCAGATAAATGGTGGTGTCCCCAGCTGAAGCACTTTCACATGGTGTTAAACAGCAGCTTCTATTCTGTAGCCCAGCTCTGCTGGGTCTGTGCCGTGTGGAGCAGGGCAGTTGCTGCCCACACCTGCAGTGGGTTTGCTCTGCCCTGTGGTTTGCGGCACAACGTGCATTCCAATGGGAGAAAAGAGAAAGGCAGCTCCTCCAAAAATGTCACCAGAAACTCCCCAAAGCTCACAGCATGGTGGCTTAAGGCACCCAGCCTTTGTTCCTCCTCCCTGCTTACAGATTTACACTCCACACAAGCAAAAGGGATCACAGTCATGAAAAATGTGTGAGGAAGCCAGGAGTGGGACCACAGCAGCCTGGGACAGCCCTGGATGGGTGGGCTGTGGGGCTGGGAGGACATTTGGTGGCCAGCAGCTCTCCTTGGGGACAGAAGGACGTGGCATAGATAAGACACCTTTACCCTTGCACCCTACCTGGCCTCCACCCTCAGCAAGGCCAGGGCTATTCCGGTTTAGCTAGTTTTTCCTCCCTCCTATTTTAGATGTAGAGTGTTATTAAATCACACCCAACAATTCCCACCACACCTCAAGCAATTAACCCCATCCCATGGCAGCGAAGCCCTGGACAATGTCCTGGGACTCCCATAACGCTGAGAGCAACTTTGCCACCGATTCAGCGTGAAGAAGGTTGGGCTTTTTGTGTTTATTTTTGGAGCCATAAGTTATTTTCAAAGAGCCTTTCTGTCAGGCTTAGCCCCGTATGAGCTGCCAAGTGAGCCCCTCCAGCTCTGTGGGCACCATTAGCAGGGCTGCCCTGTGCTGTAGTGGTGTCAGCACTTCCATTACAGCACCCTTCCCCTGCTCCAGCTCCCTTATAAGTGGGACATAAAAATCCAGTTCTGGCAGAAACGCTCGAGCCAACAAGGAAAACAGTCACCACTTTAACGTGATCCTTGCTAAACTTATCTCGCTGGGTGGAGAAAGCAAGGATTTAAAATATATTTTCTCCCTCCCACGCCTAAATCATGAATTTTAAAATCCAGCTGTATTGCACTCAAATTACTCACGGGGAATTTTTTTTAGGTTGGGGGTTTTTTTCTTAATTTATCCGTGGTAAATGGAGAAGTGATCCTTTCCCTCCTCCGTCTCTTCCGCAAGCCAAACAGTTGATTAAAAGTTTCCACTGCCAGTCCTACTAATGAAGGCCACAGCTAATAGTCATTTTAATTGGGCACAAATCCATTGTAGTGTTAAGGGAAGAGACGGATGTCCTTCTCACCACTCTTGGTGACACACAGGCACCCAGGGTGCTGGGGCAGGAATTAATTTAGCTGACAACTCACCAGGAGCTTGCAGCCAGCTCAGCCCTGGCTGAAACCACCCAACAGCAGGGCAAGGAGCACTGCTGGGTTGGGACACAGCACATGGGGCTGGAGGGAAGCAGGAGTGCTCATGGAACATGTTTTTCAATAGCTGGCTTTTAGATCAGCTGCTGCTCAAGGAGGAAGCAGCCCCTTCTCTCGTGAAGACACTTGCTATCAAGTGGCCATGCCGTCAGCCAGACTGATGGATTCATCCAGGCTCAAACTCCATCTTTTTCCTCTTTTCTCAACTTTTCAGCTGGATCAGTTCCCTGAGCACAAGGGCCAGCACACACAGAGTGGAGATAGGGGACTGGGACAGAGGAGTGCAAGATGCCTCCAGCCAGCAGCACCAAGGACTTGGGGAGGTTTGTCTCTCCAAATCCAGCACACAGCACACAGCGTGTGCACCGCAAACTCAGCAGGGGAAGAGAAAGAGCCCACGGCCTTCTCTGCATTGCCTTAATGAGCATCCCAGAGTACGTTAGAGGAACTGCAGGAAGACGGCCTGTAAGAGGGAGCCTACCAACTCTTTCACTCTTACAAAGAAGTTACACTGCTTCTGGTTTCAATATTCACACATTTTCTAAGCCTAGCATGTATTCCTGTGTTACCCCAGAAAAGGTAAAGCCTGGAAAGAGCTCAGGCTCCAGCCAACAGGAGCTTGTTCTGGTGCGACGACATGCAGCTCCAGACTTGCTGAGGATGTTTGGGAGATGCAGAAGGTAGAGGTTCTGTGGAGTCAGGTGAGACAGCAGCCAGCTCAGCCCCGCCCAGCCCTGCCATCCTGCTTTCCTATGGGAATGCCGTGCTGCACGTTCTGGCAGTGCCTCCTACAACACTTTAAGCTCCAATGCCACATCCAACCACCCCTGAAAGACGTGTTTTAGAACTGAAGAGAAGTTTCTGTGTGTCTCCTGGAAACTCCTTCTCCCACTTGACCTCCAGACAGTCGGGGTGGGAAGCCTGTGAGCGTGGCCATCTGCCATCCCGCTCGGAGGCAGCTGCCTTTCAGCCCGCTCATTAGTGTGCGTGTCATCACATCACACACTCTGCTTGCTGTGGGGAGGGATTTTTTTCTGCAGTGGAGTCTAGTAATACAGACTTACAGGAAATGAGTCTTTACTTCCTGCTCATGGAGAACCATGTGCCAGTTGTCTGACTAATTGTGGAGGAATATGCTAACGGGTGCACGTTCCACTGCAGGACACACATAATGCCAAATTAGCACCTCTGAGAACACTTGAAAGGGGGAACTGGTATTTTGGCTGCTGTGCTCCATCTCAAGCCCCCAGCAGGCTGGGTCAAACATCAATACCCCAGTCTTACCCTGCTGTCAGCATGGCTGTGCTGGTGAATGCCAGCACCACAGCTTCTCCTTTTCCACCCAGGAACTGCAGTTTTCCCTGTGCCACCCAGTGCCCTGCATGGGGCATTTGGCAAAGCTCTGCTATGACTTGCACCTGGCTAAAATTCCAGCTCCCCAGGGAAGAATGACACATTATCCCATGTAAACAAAAACCCTTTCATGGAGAAATGAATATCAATACCAAAGGTGGATGAGAGATTAATGTAGCACTCAGTAGAGGACTCTGGGTTTGCCTGGGGACTTTGATTTCACCTCTGATGCTGTGGTTTGGCTCAGCACTGGAATTTATTCCTGTTAAATATGTACCTAATGAGACCACTGACCTCCTGGGAGAGTTGCATCAGTTTTCATCGCAGCTGCTCCAGCTTCTGTTAGAGCTTCCATTAAAGAACTGGTTCATATGTAGCCCACGGGTCCCATTTCCTTCTTCTAGCTGCGTCTGGGACTGCTCCAGCCCCTAAACCTTTACCTGCTGCTGGCTGGGGAGATTTGCACAGGCAGGTCCACAACTCACTCCTGTTGTCACTCCTGTTGTCACTGTGAAATGCTATTCTTTTTCTGTGTGTTTGTTAAATAAATAGGTTTTTTTTCCTTTTCACTTTCCTACGAGGAATATTTCTTTCCCGAACCTGGTGGGGGAGGGGTGGCTGTAACCTGCCTTCCAAGAGAGGACGTTCAAATTCGGACGTTCCTCTGAATTTTGTCTCAAACAGGGACAGTCATGGCTTTAAGGTATGTACTGTAGGCTTTCTTCTTGAAACACATAAATATTCTATCAGTGAATAAATATTCTGTTTCAGCAGTCAGGCATGAGCTCACTCCAAAGGCTGTTGCAATTGTGAGTTGTTGCAATTTTGAGTTAGGCAGTCATTCGGGTTGTGCAATTTCCTAGTGTTCAAGAATATCCCAACAGAGAAGAAACAACAGAAAATGAAAAATGTGCTGCTTTCTTAGTCAAATCGATACCAGTAGACTTAAATCCTTCCTGTTCTGAGCCAAGGATAAGGACTTTTTTCAAAGATTTTCTCCTTAAAAAGGAGAAAAAAGAAGCTCCGCTTGTCTGGCAATGTTTTCTGTCCAGCACCAACCACAACAGGGCACAAACATCTGGTATATAGGGAGAGGTCAGACTTGAAACCCAGCCAAAGCCAACACAGAGTGTGAAAAGAAAATACATCTTTGCCATGTACTGCTTTGTCCACAGCAGTAAATTGGAAATGAGACTTTCCTATTGCCAAGAAAAAAAAAAAAAAAGAAAAACAAGAAAAATAAAGCAATGAAAGGGCGGCTAAAACCTGCCTTACTCAGTGTGTTAACAGCCAGGAGAATTGAACGACATCAGATATTAAAATTAAATATTCAGGATGAAATTAAGCAAAAAATATGAGAGAAAATACAACTAAGCTGCCACAGATCCATTTGGGGATCGCAGAGGACAGAGGTAGGAGAGCCCTATTTCACCATCCAGCAGGAGCAGCGCAGAGTCCTTAAATCTGGGGCCTGCTACATCAAACCCTAATCTACTTTAACACCCCTAAATCAAACCCTAATCCTCTCTAACACCCCTAAATGAAACCTGAATCCACCTTAACACCCTGCCAGTTGTGCATGGCACTGCCCTTATCAGTGACTGGAGCTAAATCCCACCCACACTCACATCCATTCCCAGCAAAGCGCAGCCAAGGGCCCTCATGGAGCACACGGAGGGGGAGCGATAAAAAGGCACCTCTCTGTAGTGTGTGGAGAGCAGCTCTGCCGAGAAGGGCTTGGGGGTGCTGGTGGGTGTGAGACTGGACATGAGAGGCTGGACATGACCCGGCCGTGTGTGCTGGCAGCCCACAAAGCCAAACATATCCTGGCTGCATCCAGAGGAGCGTGGGCAGCAGGGGAGGGAGGGGATTCTGCCCCTCTCTTCCTCTCTGGTGAAACCCCACCTGCAGAGCTGTCTCCAGCTCTGGGGTTCAGCACAGGAAGGACATGGAGCTGTTGGGGCGACTCCAGAGGAGGCCATGGACATGCTCACAGGGCTGAAGTTCCTCTGCTCTGGAGACAGGGAGAGAGAGCTGGGGATGTTCAGCCTGGAGGAGGCTTCAGGGAGACCTTAGACCCCCTTTCAGTACCTAAGGGGGCTCACAAGAAAGATGGGGACCAACTTTTTAGCAGAGCCTGTCGGGATAGGACAAGGGGAAATGGTTTTAAATTGCAGGAAGGTCNTTCCTCTGCTCTGGAGACAGGGAGAGAGAGCTGGGGATGTTCAGCCTGGAGGAGGCTTCAGGGAGACCTTAGACCCCCTTTCAGTACCTAAGGGGGCTCACAAGAAAGATGGGGACCAACTTTTTAGCAGAGCCTGTCGGGATAGGACAAGGGGAAATGGTTTTAAATTGCAGGAAGGTCGATTTAGATTAGCTATAAGGAAGAGTTCTTTTAACGAGGGTGGAGAAACCGGCACAGGTTGCCCAGAGAGGTGGTGGATGCCCCATCCCTGGAAACATTAAAGGCCAGGTTGGATGGGGTGTTGAGCAACCTGGTGTAGTGGAAGGTGTCTCAGGCCATGAAAGGTTCCTTCCAACCCAAACCGTCCGTGATTCCGTGACTCAGAGCAGGGGCAGCTCCGCCGGAGCCGCGGCATTCCCGGGCTGCGGCGCCTCTCCCGTGCCGCTGGAAACCGGCTCTGCTGCCCCCGCGCGGCGGGAGCGGAACATCCCTGCTCCCCGCCGGCACCGGCACCGGCACCGGCACCGGCACCGGCACCGGCACCGGCACCGGCACCGGCACCGGCACCGGCACCGGCACCGCACGGCCGAGCCCAGAGTCGCAGTGGAGCGGGGCTGAGCCTGGCTGAAAGCTGTGTCTGTAAGCTCCGGCTTCAGAGAGCTCAAGGGCGTAAGGACGTGCCCGTCCGTCCATCCATCCATCCATCCANGTGACAATGAGTGATCCTATAAAACCCTGCAAGGAGAAATCTCTGCTGGCTGCTGGGATGAGGTGACTTCACCGGCTGGGAGAAGGGAGGGGGAGCCACTGACGGTGCAGCAGCTATGAAGTCACAGCGTAATTAGGGCCGGCAAACAGCTCTGGGGCAGATCCTGAGCGGCCTTACTCCGGAATCCCTTCCCTTCCCTTCCCTTCCCTTCCCTTCCCTTCCATTTTAAAAAAACTGTATTTAGATCAAAAGGGCAGCAATATTTTCACCTAGCCTAATATTCTTTTTTAATGTGAAATTCGGTATCAGTGTGGCTGTCTTGCACAGCTTTTAGCACTCTGTAAACTTCTTGAAATAAGGGAAATTTTCCCACCTGCAGATCCCTAAGGGATGTGACAATGTGCTCTCCCTGTCCAAAGCCAAACTCCTCCGAAAGCTGTTGCATTTAAGCGGCTGTGTTATTTCTTCTTGGACCAAACGAGCACACACCCCACATGGAAGCTCGTTTAACTATTAGATTTATAGAGCGTCACTAGATATATAGCCCCAAATCACTGCAGTTAAACAGCCTGTGAAATTCCTGCAAACATACGAGAGAACACATGAGGACAAAATGGTGAGCACAGCTTTTCCCTGGCATTTTTAATGCCTGCAGCAAGCACTGGTTCCCCAGCAGTCAGTGCAGAGACAGCTCCCTCTCCTGCTGAAAATCCTCTTTAGCCCCTGTCCACCCATGGGAGACGTTCCATTACCGAGCATTTACAGGGATCAGGCCCATGGCAATGTGAGATGCCGTAAATAAAAACATTTAAATGGACACAGATACACAGCACTGATAATTTTGTTCACCTCCTGTATTATTTACAAGAGAAAAGGTCATTTAAAAAATTTTTTTTTCTACTTCAGCAAGATTATCCCTGTCAACAGAAATCATTCAGCATGGAAACAATTCATATGAGAGCCTGTCACTTCACTGAAAAAGCCAAAATACCCTGGAATAATCGTATTGTCTGCTGCAAGGGATCAGTAATCTGGCAGTTTTAAGCAGGTGAGATGCTCCTGTCTGCAGGCAGGTGACCCCGTGCAGTGCTGAGGCACCAGGTTTGCACTGCGAACTGCAGCTGACGCAGGGAGGATTTTCCAGGAGCGTCCACATCCAATCTCATCCAGAGTTTGCACTGTGTACAAATGTCTCCTATAAATAGGGTAAATGCTCGTAATAGGTAGCAAAGTGAGTAGGATGTCAGAGCAGCTGGAGAAATAATTGAGCCTGCACGGAATGGCTGTGTTATACCAGGCTGCACCAGCAATTTCAACTGGCTATTTACACTCCTCCGAGGACTTTGCTATTTCCCACTTTTTTTTCTTTTCATTTGACTGGATTTGTAATGAATAGTCCTGGTTTTATAAAATGGGAGGTGTTGACGTATGGAACATGTTAAAAAGCTCTGTTTTCTAAGTGTCAGAAACCTCTCCAGCTTGCCAAAACATGGCCACGGGTGTAAATCCTCCTCGATAAAGAGGAGTTCAGAACAGCAACTTGGGGGTAGCAACAGACCTGACTGTAACACAAGGTTTTCACTTCCTAGGGACTTTAATAAAGGAAAAAGGGAGCCAGTGACAGTAACTGAATCAGGCTGGAAGGAAAATTAGTTGATTTTTGGTGTGAATCAGCAATCCAAGAAGAGGATGCTCCAGGGCAGGGCTGGCAGCAGCCCTCTGCCTCCAGGATGCAGCTCAACCCTCCAGGCTGTCTCTGCTGCAATGTACAACAAAACAGGGAGACTTGGGAGTCCTCAGGCAGGCCCGAATGCTTGGGGTGTGCAAACAATGAGGGTCCCGTTGCTGTAATGCAGAATGAGATGCAATCCCCCAGATCCCACCAGGGCTTCTACCCACGCTCATCTGAACCTCATCCAAAAAATCCAAAGCTCTCAGCTCCCTCAAGGCCTCTGCTGCACTGCTCCGTGACCATAGCTAGCTTGCCCTCTGGGTAAATCCCTGCTGTAGGAAGTGTTTTCCATGGATTTAACAGATGGGTGAGCTGAGACAGGGGATGAAGTGTGTCATTTGGGGCAGAAGTGGAAAGGGAGGTTTGTTGTCCCACTCCTCCTCCGTGACCACCCGCTCCATCTGTTGACACTCCAGCACACGATGCCAATTCCAGTGTGACTCCGATTAGTCTGCAAAGTGCTGGGTGTTGATGTTGTGGCTTGATACTTGGAGAGCTCTGTGAAGATACTTAATTAGACAAAATTAATTCCTTTGAGAACAACCTTCTGGCATCCCTTTGGAAAGTGCTAGGAAGCTTCTGTTGTTCTGACACTTGTTAAAAATTTGCATTAGCCATTTCCTAAATTATTTTTGAAAGGACAATCAAGCCACATTGCTCTCCAGGTCAAATGGGACTTGCCTGCCTGCAGCGCTATGAGAACATGAGGTGCCAGACATCCTCACCAGAAGTCACTTCCCACAGCTGTCGTCACGCTGAAAGGTTTCCCTTCTGCCTGAATGGTCAAGTCCTTTGGCCTCTTTGTTGCTGTCCCCTTTTTGCCACCTTCACAGTGATTGTGGGGTCTGACGATGACAAGACAGACACGGTAGGAAGGGGGAGCATCAGTGGTGACCTTGATGGCCAGCTCTGCAAAGTGACATCCCTCACAGCCACTCAATGGGGAGCGGGAGGTGAATGGGTGTCCCTCTCCCTGCCTGCCTCTCCTGCAGTCACACGGGGATACTGGAATTTCTTGTGGGACCATCTGCTGCTAATTCTGCAAACCTCCTACACATAAGGGCGTAGAAGGGCAAAGCCTTAATATGATTAAACTCCAGGAGCTGCAGAGGTCTGCAGCTGTACCTGGTTTGGAGTGAGGAAGGAAATGGCCCAGGCTGGAAGTACTGCGTAAAACACACGTAAACCTGTAAGAATCCCTGTAAGCCTCTTCCCTTTCACACTGCACCCATGAGGCTCTGGCTGCTTGGGCCCAGTTACAACGTGGAGGAGCCCTTTGCAGTCAGTGGTTGGCAGAAGGGCCATGTGAAACTGCATATCCTCCCACCAGAGACTACTTCCTGGGTATACATTTTCTGTCCCAGCTTCCAGTCTCTTCCTCTTCTCCCTCCAGGCTTCCACATGGGTTTCTCAGCATCTCGTCCATCAATGTCTGTGCAAAATAAAATTGTCATTTTCAGTGTTTGCTGTGGGTCTGTGTGCTTATGCTGGGACAGAACATTCCATGGCTGCCTTGTAAGAAGAGAAGGGTTGCAGCAGCACCAAAAAGGGATGGTGTTTAGCCCTCTCCTGGCATAGCCTGAGCAATGCAGCAGCACAAAGGGATGCACAGCATGATGTGCATTTTAGTCCCTCTCCTCACTTCCTTTAAATTGCCTGTTAAAAAATCCACTCATATCACACTATAAAGGAAGAAAGAATCTATACTTAAACACTTAATTAGGGAATGTGTGCAGAGTGCTCTGCAAATGGGATGGTACCAGAGTGTGCTGTGCATTTGCCATTTAAATATAGCTGTATACACACCCTCAGCCTCCTGAACGGCTGAAACCCTCCTAGCAGGTGATCACAAGCCTTTCTATAATTGAAATGAACTTAATCCTGACAAAAACGTAGCAGCAGCTGCTGCGAAATCTGTGGCTGCTCTCCAAGTATTTCTTACATTCCCCTGATCTGTATATTAAAGCGAGACTGATTGCGGTGCTGCAGAATCCTGCCACAGAGTGTCTCTTACAAGAGAGCTGCTGCGGTTTAGATTTAAGGGCTTTGTTGTATTTTTCATAAGTATGCTTTTCTCTTGTGTGATGATTGTCAGACAAGGATCTGAGCTGCTCAGCTATTAATTACTTAGGGCCTGCAACAATACTCTAAAGTAAAAGGTAAATACAGATATTGCCTCTCTTTCTCCTACACACACTATAGTGATATACATGGGTGTTGCCTGTGTGGTGGGATGAAGAAGCAGAGCTGCTTTTGGAGTTAAAGTGAGCTGCCAGCCCAGAGGATGTGTGCAGGATGCTGAGAGGAGACAGCAGCCAGCTGGAACATATGAGAAATGACTGTAGCTGCCCTCCTAATTTAACCTTCATGCCACAAATCTCTGCCTGAATCCCAATGTGCTGTGGAGGACCGGGACAAGGAGCAGCTCTTTCTGTAATTCCTGATTTTTTACCGTTGTTGATTTTTCACTGTCTGCCTTGGCTCCGTTGAGTCCTTCCTCCTCTCTTGTCCCTGGATCTCCCTGGGCTTTGCCGAAGTGGGACCCGGCATTGATGCAGCACCAGCAAAGACCAACCACCAAGCAACTCCTCTGGCAAGGAGGAATGTCATGGCCTCAAAGGTGAGAAAACCCAGCAGCAAAAATGCAGGGCAAGCGTGGGCCAGCGAGCGTGCAAGACAGACTGTGCCGAGCAGCACTGAGCTCCTGCTCCCTCAAAGCCACGGCAGCAGCGAGGGGGTCACAGCCCCCGATAAATCCTCTGAGCAGGAGTACAACCACCAGAGTCAAGGTGCCTCGCCCGGGAAAGCACCTGACTGCGAGCAATTTGCCGGTGGATTCCAGGGCTCGCCGGTCCCTGCCGAGCTGGACTCGGGCTCCCCATCTGTTTTGCTATCGCTGCTTTATGGCTTCGACTCCCAGCACGGAAAACATTAACTCAGTCTTATTCAAACTGTTCCTTCGCCCCGAGCTAGCCAAGGCACACGCTCCCGTTCGCAGTGTGACATCCCAGGCTGTTTGAAGGGCAGGACAGAAGATGGTGCTGCCGAGCCAACATATTTTAACAAGAAAACTTCCTGGAGCTGCTGGGTTTTTTGACAGCTTCTGTTCCAAAATAATCTTTGTTTAAACTAAAGAGTTGTCAAGGAGATAAGTTTAAGCAGCACATGAGCTACAGAGAAACATCCCACAGCCAGATCAGGATCAGATGTGGTGAAATATTGATGGACCAGGGTCCCTAATTACATCTCCTGCTGAGGAGCTGGCTTGAAATCTGGAGCCTTCCTGCTTTGTATGCGGCACCGTTGGGATAAAGCGATGGGATCCCTCGCAGAGCTACACGGGCAATTGGGCTGGGGTGTCTGTGGCTAATGAACAGGCGTCAGTCTTGTGGGAGCTAATGAAATGTTCAGTACAAAACGTGTCACCTCCAGGTACTGTCTGTGCCTCGCTCCTGGAGTTTAATCCTCTTCCCCCCACTGCCTGGGAAGCCGCGCTCCCTGTTTACTGAATCTTCTCCGTGTAAAACAACAGGGGCAGCAGAAAGAACAAAAAGCACCTTTGATCATCAGACTGGGAGAAATGGTGTGAAGTTCTTAGGCTGTGGNTTTTGGTTTTTTTTGTTTTTTTTTTTTAAGACTTATGTTACCCAGAAAAGGGAAATAATTTCCATCCATAGTGCTGGCTGCTTATTTTTAGTAAGGAAACTTTAGCTCAAACTGAGAACAGGTAGAGGGAACTGGTTTATGTTTCACTACCTGCCTGGGAATTTCAGTGGTTCGGTGGCAAGAAACATCCTAAATTCAGATGCCTTTTCCAAATCCACTTTATTTTGCAGCTGTCAATAAAGTGGCTGTAAAAGAAGGGGCTGTCTCAGGGTATTTAAGTTCTAACTCCCATGGCACCTGTAAATGCAACTGAACACAGGGTGCTGAGCATCTAATGCACAGTGGGACCATGTTCTGCTTTGTCCCTTCTAGCAACCCCATGCTTGGTGAAGCCTGTGTGGCTGACAGGGCTGGAAATCAGAATTCGTGCTGCACCTCGGCACATCTCGATGCTGACAAATGAGGCCTGTCCTGTTAATTCCTCTAGAAAAGGTGCCACACACAGGCACACCTGTGGCAGCACAGATGATGACAGCCATCAACAGTCAGGAGTCTTCACTTCTGGCCTTAACACCAATTTTCTGGGTGAGCTTAGTGGAGCCACTGTGTCTTCTTGTTTTCACTTCTCTGGCTCCAGAGCAAGAATAATATTTACCAATTTTACAGGCCACACCAGAAAGATTAATTAGCTAATGCTTGTTGAGTACTTTGAAGACACAAAGCAAGAAACGCACACTATAAAATAAACAAGAGCAGTGAAATCCTCATGCATCTTTCTTCAATAAATGCTTATATGCCGTTCTCCTACATCTTCTGTCAATCCAAACTCTGGCACTCTCAATATAGAATGGTCTGGAATTGCCTCGGTTTCCCCATTGTGTCTCCAGAACAGCATTAATTGAGATGATCACAAACTTTTCCTTATTATTTTGTCCCAGCATAGCTGAACAGTATGGGAATGGGCATATGCAGATCAAACACAGAGACACCAGGCTCGGGGACTGGCCCTTGAGCCTGTAATCCAAAACCACTTAACAGGAGCCTTCGTTAAATGAGACCATCAGTCTTCAGCTATTCCTAGAAAAGATGAAAGGAGAGGAAAAGGCAGTGAATCTTTCAAAACATGACAGCGTTAGAGGCCATCTTCTCCTAAAGCTCCTGTATTTCTCTCAGCGTTTTCTGTGCAGCAGGTCATTATGAATTACTAATTACCAGAGCAGGCCAGGCGGGTCCGTCACTGACCTGCTGCATAAGCTGGGCAAAAAAATGGGTCTGTCCCCTCTGCATTGACTCCGTGTAAAATACGTGCTCTGAAGAGGCTCGAAGCTTAATATAGGTCTTGTTAAGTGTTCATAAAAGATAGTGAAACCCTTAGATTAAGAGGTACACCAGAGGAGAATGATAGGGTTATAAAATCTATTTCTACACATAACTCATATTTATATAGGGCCTTTCAATCTAACAGATCCCAAAGCTTTTCTTCAGCATAACACCCTGATATACTGTGTTCACTTCACCTACCAGTTCAAGGCAACCTCCTCTGAAGTGAAATGTGGCAGCTGTTTAAAAGCCCCAAGCAGTAGTAAGTTTAATAATAGGAAGGCATTTATACGGTCTTACAAACTTCAAAGAGTTAATTCTCTGCCCCTTCAGGAGGCAGACAAGGTTTATTATTCCCATTTCACAAAGGCAATATAACAAGAGTGGACAAGAGTGGAGGAAATCTGCACTCCCACAGATTTATAAAGCAAAATTCCGTGCATGAGCCTGAAGTGCTTTTAATCCCACATAGAGAAATCATATCAACATGTCTTATTTAAAAAAAATCCTTTTCTGAAAATAATGATGTGGAGAGAGCTCTGATCTGGATTCTAACACCTGCCACTTCTGGTGAAGAAAAAAACCTTCTCAAGCATGTGTTGACATAGAAACATCATGGTCCACAAATGCTTCTGTGCCATGAAACAAATTGGGCGCTCAAAATATACTGCCAAGAATCAGACAATCTGTTTTAAGAGGTCCCAAGAGTTACTAAAACCCTCTTGAAATACACCAGGAGAGAAAGCTGCAGCAGCCTCAATCCCAGAGGCAGGCTGGCATTGCTCTCCCACCACGTGCGGCTCCACGGTTCTCCCCAGCTGGCCTGCATCACATGGCAATGGTGCTTCCAACGAGCAGGAAAAATTCTTTCTGTTATCCCCAGAGGTTCTGCAAGATGGTCCTGAACTTGGGAAAACAAAGTTACAAAATTGCTTGGATTTAACCGCTTATTCATTGGGAACTGGAGTCCCATCCCCAGGTGATATCACCATTCTCATATCGTTTCTTGAGTGCAGTCCTGATGCAGGATGAAGTAGGAGCTTAAAAGGAACATCTGACCCCTGGGGTCCCAAACACCTTTTCACTTGGTAGCACAGAAATCTCCAGCTTTCATTCCTCCTGTTTCCCAGCAAGGAATTGTCCTATTTCAGCTTCCACTCTTATTTGCAGGCCAAAGTAAGAAACACCATCTTTTAGACGGCTTTGATCCCTTAAAATCTGCTTATCTCCCCCAGACTGCACAGCCCATGTCATAGTCCCTGCAGCCTCCCTGCAGGCCTGGGCAGCTTTCAGTTGGGGCTGCAAAGCTGTTTTCAGCTGTGCTGCCCAAGCTCCCAACAAATGGATCTGGAAAATCTTCCATCCAAAAAGCCAATCCTCTGCAGATGCCTTGAGTTACTCCTACAACGTGAGCGATGCTCGGGGCTGGTGGAGAGTGAGCTGTGGTCTCTGTGTCTGGCAGGATCTAGGACAGGGAGCTGGGAGAGATGAACTGACCCATGCTGAGCATCATCAATCCTCCAGCAAAGTGATTTCCATCACGGGAGCACATTTGCCGCACGAATCACATCCCATTCATCACCGCTACTGTCTGGATGTGACTCTGCCAGCCAGGGCTTGGCCTCTCTCTCCAAAAAGCCCCTGATGTGCTGTACAACAGCTTCGCCGTGCAGGACGTGCATCAGTGCTCCCCCCTGACTCATTGCCCCCTTCCTCACTTCTCGGGAGCTGCGGGAACTGCTCCCTTTCATCCCTCTGGCTTCACGGTCCCTGGATAAACCTGTGCCTCCACAGTCCTGCTGCAGCCTCTGTTGTGGAAGGGGTGGCCAGGGAAGGAAGGACGGCCAGGAAATGATGTCTTTAGCGCTGTTGGCACCATGCTGCAGGCAGGTCCTGTGCCCTCCATCACCTCCCTGGAGCCGTGCAGCCGAGGAAGCTGTTCTGAGAACAACATGTTATGAAAAGCTGCTGCAGGGCTCTGCCAAACCACCTGGCCTGAATTCACAGCCTGGGGCTGACACTCCTTTAGGCACACGAATGAGGATGTAGAGGTCTGGTGCTCAGACATAAAGTGTGGGCCTTTCTGACACTGTGAAACTCAAACCCAAGAGCAAAATCATTTCCTGCTGTGTCACTGAGCTCACAGCACAGAGCTTCTCACCTTGACTACCATGCAAGTCAAACATGCCACCAATCTAGATGATGGCCTAGGGGAGGAATGTCCCTGATGTATTTGATGCCTTAGGAGACAATGCAGATGTCATGGAGGAGATCCTGCGACTTTGCTTCCTTGGCACCCTCCATGCCAGGAACCTGAACATGCCACTGACTGTACAGCATCTGGCCGCGTTCAGCCAGTGCTCCAGCCCTGGAGAGGAAGCAGCCCAGTTCTGCTGGTGGCCTTGGCGGTGACAGTGGCTCTGCATGGGTCCGTGCTCTCCCTGTTCCGTGTGCTCTGCGATGTGCCAGCTCTGCAGGCAGTGCCAGTTTTGCTCTCAGCCCTGAGGAATGAGTGTTATTAAATGTGTTCTGCTGGTCTGGCTGACGACGTCAGTTGATTTCTCAGGCCGACAGGGAGATTTGCAAGCTTAAGATGGCTTACAGGTCCTTATTTACAGCTCACAGGATGAAGCCCAGACCTAGACACCGGTATATTTGTGCTCAGAGGTTGAGCAAGTAAAGGAAATGTTTAAATATCTCTCCCTCCTCTTGATTGATTGCCTGTGGGATGACTATCCGTCACAGGTACGAGTGTGAGGATGGAGCTGCCCGTCTCTGCTCCACTGATGGCTCTGGGAAATCCCCGAATCCGCATCACAGTGGGTGAATCACTGTCCTTCCCATGGAGAAAGGCATGGCACAGCCGTAGCTGGATGAAATGAAGGGGCAGAGTGAAACCAAGGTCATTCTGGCCACAATTTATGGGATGAGACAGTGGAGCACAGGCACAGCATGCTCCCAGTCTTCAACTGGTGTTGTCAGCAGAACTGCCCCCACCTGAGAAGTAGGATTTTTCCATTAAATAAATCCTGCAGCTCTTTCTTTCTTTTTTTCCCCTTCCCTCTTTAACTCTGAAAGAATCCCATTTAATCCATAGGGAGCTTTCCCTGAACAAAAATCCTCACCAAGCTTGACCCTGACCTTTGCAAATGGAAATATGATGTAGTGAGAATTGAGAGCTGAGAGTCAACTGGCATCTTTGCTTTTGCTGCTGAAATAGAGCAGGTCGTTTCACATTTCTATTATGAGCCTCAGATAATGGGGAAGAAAATTAGGTAATTCCATTTTTTGGATTAGTTGGTTTTCTTGTCAGCTGGGAGACGGGATCTGATGTATGTGGAGAATGACTGGAGGCACAGGATGAACAGAACAGCTGGTCACAGATATTGTTTGGGATTCTATTTCTGCATGACCTGCTCCAGAGATATCAAAAGAGATTGTGGCTGTCTCCCCTGACATTTATACCTGTTTTCCAATGCTGACTTCAAAGCAGTTGCTCTGCATTTGCCCACATTTGAACGAGTTGAGAATCTGGACCATTGTTTAAAGATAGTCTTGAAACTTATCTAAGCTTTGAAATGATTGAAAATGAGTTTATGTATGGGGACATGAAAATTAAAGTACATCAGGGAACCCACAGGCAATAGCAAGATGTGCAGGACAGGGAGCCTTGCCAGAGCTGACAGGTATTTGTTTATGGGGAGAATTAGAAGCTCTAGTTCAAAGTCTGCAAATTGCCCCATGAAAGAAGGGCCTCCTCATCACAGAGACTGAATTCTACTCACAGGCACATGTGAAAAGAAGAGTTTGTAGAATCAAGAGCAGTGTTAGTAAAAAAAAAAGAAAAAAACCCCAAAGATCACTGCATGAAACATCAATAAACACAGTGAGAAACAACAGGATACCAGGCAATCTTTAATCTGAGAAAAAACCACACAAACCCAATGTCTAGAAAGCAAAGCCTGATTAAATTTAACAATAAGTATTTTAAAACAAAATAAAAAAAGCAGTATGCGTGATTAATGAAGCAAAGTGTTTGATTTTTCATCTCAAGGGGCCTCCAACTCTGGCCAATCTGGAAGAGATGCTTTAGTGCATCTCTTAAGTGACCTTAGCAAGCTCACCTGAGGATTGAAAGGAGCAGATTTGATGTTCTTATGCTTCCTTCTGATCTTAAAAATCTGTGAGACTTTTTGGATTTGGTAAAGCACTTGATAACATATCACAAAATTTAGCTCTTTGGATGATCTGAATGCAATAATCCATGGACCAAATCACAGCTGAGTGGCTGCAGACAAAGAGGAATACTAAACAGGGAGTGATTCTGTTACAGAATTATGTTTATTACAGCATCATAGAGATCAAGTCTTTGGTCTTTACTGACATTTTTATTGATGACTCTAAGGAAGGATTAAACAAAAGGATGACAGGCATTCACACAGTGACATGAAGTTGAAAGGGATCAAAAACACCAGGGTAAGCTGAAAGATAATGCAAAGGAATCTGGATAGACTAGAAACTTGGGGCAAAAATTTCCCAGTGCAGTGAATCTGAGACCTGAGCAGACTGAAAGCTTCATTTCTGCAGATGCCTACAGGCTTTAAAGGTGATGCTCATTAGGATCACACCATGGGGTGGAAAGCCTAAAAAGCAGTGTGTGGGGAGATGCTCCATGTGAAGCCCTAGAGATGTGATACAGCGAGCCAGAAGGAAAACAACAAAGGGTCCTTCAGCACTTCTGGCAGGCAGGTCATTTAATAAACATGTCTACCAAGAATCTTCTCTAATAAAACTTGATGTACCATTTCCGTTCACCGAGCCGGTGTCATGTCTGCAAACTGCACACGGCTTTGTCTCCTCCATGCATTAATTTCCATCCAAATGCCCAGGCAGAGCCTCTATTAGCCACCTCTGTTGACAAGAGTGGATTATTCAGGGAAGCGTAACTAACTCTCTCTTATTTCCCTGAAATCTAGGCTGGCTCCTCTGCTGGCAGATGAAAATTTAGAAGTGAAAAGGTCTACTACCTTTCCTTTGGTTTAGGTGTTTGGGGTTGGATTTAAGGAGGGATTCTAGAGATTCCAAACAAGGTTTAGGCCTTGGTACCTGCCGCAGTGTGCAAGCAGTCCTGAGTTCCCTTAACCCATCTCCCAGCACCTCTTGGTTGGAGGAGAAGGGGGCTAGCACAGGGAGACGACTCCTAGGGACACTCTCAACTGCAAATGGATCACTGATCTGTGAGCCCCAGGAAAATTGGGCAAATTTGGCCAGTTAGAGCAGCTCTTCTGTGCGAGTGTCCCTGCCATGCTGTGGCATCCCTCCCTTCAGGACACTATGCCAGCAGCCAGGGAAGGACATTCTGGAGGAGAGGTAGGATAGAGCAGTGCAGCCAGGGAACTGGGACAAGAGAACCTGATGCCAGATTGCTCCAGAGCACCCAACGCTAAAGGATTTGGAGCAGGTGGGAGCAGAGGAATGACATTTGCCTGTCGGTTCACACCACGCTGCCTGGCATTAGCTAAAGCCCACTTGCCTGTGGAAAAGCTGTCTGCATGATTTCACTGTTGTGTGACCTGCAGGCCCTTCCCACCTTGCCACTGACTGAAGCTGACACGGATCCATGCGCAGAGCATCCCGTGCCATCGCTCCATCCTCCCCTGGCTGGCACTGCTGCCCAGAGTGGCTTTATCTCTCTGTGAAATAAAGGTCATTTTGGTATTGTGCAGGTAGTGAAGGCTTTGAAGAGAGGCTTTGAAGTACACTATAGAAGTAGACATTATTACCCACTGCCCAGGGATTTGGAGAATGTTTAGTCTGATTAAAAAGGCTTTGCGTTCTGCTGGCAGGAAGCATGACATAAAGTGTAAAATTTTTCTGAGCTGAATTCAAATGAGTTGATTTTTCTATCAGCCCTTCTCCTAGAGAATGGGCATGCTGTTCTCTGCACTGGGTGAGGCTTCACGCTCTAACAGGGTTCACTCTACCAGTCAGGATTTGAATTTAGGACTGAAATTTTAAAGGGCTTGATTTGAAATGAAGTTTATGGTACACTGGAAGACAGTAAGTACATCTGGCTCAGGAGAAGGGCTCACAGGGTTTTTGGTGCTCAGGATTTAGAGGCATGGCAGATTTGGCAGGGACAAGAGTTGGAGGAGGGACTAAATTAGCAAACCTTCACAGCTAGAACCCCAGTGAATCCTTAGGGAGGATTGTATGTTATGTTCGGCTCCAAATAGTGCTATCAGGCTCCAACTTCATAAACACCACATTCTTTCACAGGTGTTTGGGTTGGGGAAAGAAAATTGGGAGAAACAGGATAGGCTTATGGACTAGACATCTTTCATCTGAACTGCAGTAAACCTGTTAGCATCCCACAGGTGAGGAAGGGTTTGTGGCACTCTGCTGATAACAGCACTGACAGCAGATGTTTAGTGCCAGGCAAATTCTTCACAGCCAACCTCATTTGAAGTGCTGCTTCGAAAAATCATCAGCTGTATTTGGGGTGATGCTGAAAATATTTTAAATGGTGTTTCAGGAAGTAAAAACAAGAGATGGATAAAAACTGCAGCTCACAAAGGCTGGCTTAAGTGACAATTTTTGTGGTAGGAAGCGACATTTATTTTGTTGGTTTGAAGGGAAACAAATATATTTTACACCCACTCCTCTTGTGTCAAAATTTAGTTGAAAAAACCAGGTTTGCTACCGGAGAACTATCAAGACACTTTCCCTTTCTGCTTTGCTTTTTAAACGGAGTGGAAAGTAGGTGTGAGGTTTTCTCACAGTGATAAGATACCTGAATCTTCTGAGCAGTTCGATTCCTACCCCAGGTGTCTTTCTCATATTTGAATGAAATAGATGATAACAAGCAACAGCGAATTTTTAGCAATTTAAGAAATAATCCTTCCTTTCCTGATTGCTTATCTTTGGGTCTAGTAAGGTCATAATCCTACTGTTTCTTCACTCATCCATAGAGACCCTCCAGCCACACAAAGATAAGGCTTCATGATGCTAAAGTAAAACCAGAAAAATCCTTCTCTGGAAATCACAACAGAAACAACCAAAAACTCCACTAACAAACCACAGGGGGTTCAGCCCTTTCAGAAAGCAACAAACCGTAGTGAGAACTCACAGATTTCCTGCTGTCAGCACACCTTTTGGGATGCCCTCCCCCGATATCTACCTTTCCATGAGACAGTCTTAGGTGTGGTTCACACTGGGGATTTGGAAGCCTGGCTGCAGATGTTAACAGATGTTTCCCTACTTTCCCCAGAGAGTGGGTGCCACTTGCGCATCTATAATCCCCTATGAGCTGATCCCTGTAACAAGATGCCACAAGGATTTAATCTCACAGCTTCCAGGGGAGCTGCTTCACACAGAGAATTATTCCAGGCATCTCAAGATCACTGTCATTCCAGGGAGAAGGCCCGTGCTGGGATGACAGTTACAGGCACTGCTCAGTTAAACCAGGATTAGTCTGCTGCAGCTTAGAGGGGGATGTGTTGGAGAGCCAGGAGGCAAAGTTTGCCTCATCCCCCCTCCCTGCTCTGCTGGGTTTGGGATTCCTGGGAGCTGCAAACAGATGTTTGGCCAGGTGTGTGACTCCCAAGAACTCGCTGTTCCGTAGCCCTTTGGGTTGGTTCATGATTTACAAAAGAGCACCCAGGAGCAGCGGCTCCAAATCACAGGCACAGTGTGGGACAAGGAGAACGCATCACCTCTCCAGAGGCACTGCCAGGGTGAGCTGCTCCACACGGGATGGACAGGTGACTGACAGGGCACCTTGGGGCCCTTCAGCCATTCTGGAGACCAGCTGCATACTCCAGAGGGATGTCTGCTGGTGAGGGCTGTACAGACATCCCGAGCTGCTTTCACAGAGGCAATGACCACGATGTGTTAGAGCAGCATCCTACAAGGGCTCAGGTGGATTCCATGCTTCTTCTGTCTCTGCAGGACTTCTAAGACATGGGTAAGTAGGTATTGACGGGTGGGAAACACTATCACAGCACAGATATTTCCCCTTTGAGCTGGTCTGACTTATTTTCCTGCAATGACAAAATAAGTGCCATGTCTGACAATGGTTCAGCTGGACTGGGAGATGGTGCAGAGGTTAAATACAATTCCGTTTATTTCATATCCTGGTCACTTGCAATTCTGGAAGGAGTCCTGTTACTTGGCAATCACTTTAACATCATCAGTGAACCTCTAAAGCCATCTGAAGCTGCAAGATTAGCCACTACCACCCCGATGAGTTTATTTCATGCAGCTGAAATGAAGAAAACCAGTCTGAGGACATCATTTGCAAATTATCTTAAAAAAACAAAACAAAACAAAACAAAAAGGCTTGAATTATTTGTCAGCTTCCTTCAGGTTTCACTTCAGCAGGCCAGCCAGGACAGACTGCATGAACAGGCAGTGAAGCAGTGGGAGGCAAAGTCGTAATCGGCTTTTGTGTTCTTTGATTATTGCTATCCAAACTAAACAAAGATTTGTGGTTTACTGCTGTCCTTCCTTTCCCTGTTTTTTTTTAGATTAACTGCTGCACTGCAACGTTGTGTGTATTAGCAATATTGTAGAACCTGCTCAGGAGATAATCTCTGCACCCCAGCTTAATGATGGCACCAACCACGTTTAAAAGGAATCTGCTGCTTATCATAGACTTAAATTACAAGCCTTTTGCAGCAGTAACACTGGCTTTTAATGTCTGCAAAGAGCCATAAATGGTTTAGAGGGTTATAGAAATAACAGGCTAATGTAATGTGCTAACTAGGAATGTGCAAAGACTTGTCCAAGTATATCTGAAGCTCCTGTTTCTCTACATCACTGGTCTTTAATTAGCAACAGGACATCTTTGCAGCCCTTGGACCACTCGTGATAGATGAGGCATTGAAGTTTTACTGCACTGCTGGTTGAGGTTATCTATCGATAGTCACTGGAAGAATGATTAAATCTTGCAATTACCCTGTGCTCTCTTGTCTGACATCCGAGCTCAAACACCCTCTGATGGAGAGGTGATTGCTCCTTGAATTTGTATCTCTGCTAGTAACCTGGCTTTTTGGTTTTGAGATATCAGAGGTGTGCTCATGGAGCACTGATATCTTACCAGTTCCATTTTATTTCCTTCCTTACTGGACCCTGCTCTTTTCCAGAAGGTGTATTACTTCTGCAGCAAATCCTTGAGAATGTAGTCTGCCTCATTTTGTACACATTTCATTTCTCTCACAGAAACACTTATTTATTCCTGCAAATCTAGCCTGCCTAAATCTGACGACTGAGCCGGCTTCAACTCCTTTGCTTATTTCTTCTCTGCACAATTTCTTGCAAATTTTTCCCTATTCTGAGAGCTAAAAATACATCTGGGTGCTGCCTGGAGGCCATCTGAGAGCACAAAGGAAGGGGCAGCCCGAGCTTCATATGCATTGCTAAGCAGTGCATGAAGAGCCTTCCCCACAAACAGGGTTGCTCCTGTAACAGGCATCCATAAACACAGAAATCTGCCATTCCCAGAAGCAATTGCATACAGAAACACGCTCGCTCCTTCTATTTAGCCAGCACAGACTCTTCTACAGAAAGTGCAATTGCTACTGAGAGCTCCAACTTGTAATGACACCGAACAGGTGTAAACAGGAAAAAACTCAGCGGGGAGAAAAGCTACACCAACTCCCACCCCTGCAACCCGCAGAGCCTTCTCCTCCGGGAGTGTGTTTGTGTCAGGAATGAAACGCAAGCTTCATCGGAGGGGAAACCAAATACTTTCTGCATTTTTCACTGACTGAATTTCCTCTTGACTTCTCAAAGAAGTGTTCTTCTACCAAAGCTCTCGGGAGCACTGCTTCCACAGCCGCTACTGCTAAGGGAGAGATGAAACCAAGATGTAGCTTCCTTGTTATCCAAGTGGGACTCTTTGTCCTATATACATGGAAAACATGACTTACTAGGTAAAATCTAAACCCCACAAATTAGTTCAGATCCCCAAAAAAAGACTGTTCAGATAAAATGTTTATTACAGAAGGGCTGGGAAACTCCCCCTGCTCTCATTTATTACTGCTGTGTTCAGAACAAACCACATGATGTCATTGAAGAACAGAGTTGCGAAATCCCACATTCCAGACCAGGACCCAGGAATGATTCCCAAATTAGGCAAATGACATGTGAAATATCAGTGAAGCATCTGAGGAGAAAAAAAATAAACCTACAGAAAAGCCAAACCAAACCAAACCAAGAAATCCTGAAGCCACTTGAAACAAATCATGCTCTCCGAAACTGTTGTGTTAATGGCTCTTCACCTCCGATATATTCACTCAAACTGCAGGAGGTGGTTCTTGTTTTGGAAGTCCTTTACATGTCTTCCCTCATCCTACAGGGAAGCACTGCTCTGCCAGAGAGATCTGCCAGAGGCCAGGCAGCAGCTGGCAAACATCTCAGAACAGGCAGGGCCAGCAACAGGGTCAGTGTTTACAAATAATAACTCATGCGAGCAGCACTCACACCAGTATTTGGGAAATAGCCCGCACCACCAATCTGACCTCCTGCCCAGATGGACTTTTTACTGGTCTATTTATTTTATTTTTTTCTGAGCAGAAATGAAACGAGGCCCCACGTTGGAAACTGGGAAACTGCACAAAAGTCAGCGATGAAATAAACCCGGAACAATGCCCAATTCAGATGGTCTAGGGGGCCTTCTGCTCAGCGTCCACGTCAAAATTTCCTCATCCCAAAGAACTTCCTGCAAAACACACAGGATGCTTTTATTACCGAATGGGTGGCACATGATACAGGATCCCAACTGGCCAGGGAGGCCAATGAACCAGGCATTATTTCACTGCCACCTCTGCAGTGGGACACTGCCTGCAGGAATACACCTCTGTCATCTCCAGCACAGCTTAGTCACACCTTCCTATAGATTATACCTTGCCATGCCAGCCCTGAAGTACAGAGTTTAATAGGACAGAAATTAGCTTTCATCTTTCCCCTCTGTTTCACGTCATTTCAGTGCCAATGTGCCCCTCTCCCCACATACAATTATTTAGCAGCTACGAAGCTCTTGCTAATACTGAACATGGAAAGCAAAAATAAGTTGTATTTGGCAGCATTGTGGCACAGGCACTTTGCTACCTCATTTACTCCTCACCTCGAACACTGTGTGCAGTTTTGGGTGCTACAATATAAGAAGGATATAAAGCTTGTAGAGAGTGTTCAAAGGAGGGCTATGAAGATGGTGGAGGATCTAGAAGACGGTGGCTGGCCACTGGAACAGGGCAGTGGTCACAGCACCAAGCCTGACAAGAGTTCAAGCAGCATTTGGAAAACGCTCTCAGGCACAGGGTGGGATTTTGGGGGCTGTCCTCTGCAGGGCCAGGAGTTGGATGATCCTTGTGATTCCCCTCCAGCCCAGGATGTTCTATGATTCCTCTAATTCTATGATTTGTGCTCCCTGTCTGGCTTGGCTGCTGGCACCACTCACACACTCAGCGCCCCAGGACGGTTTGCAGAACCAAGGCTGTGATTTCCATGCATGTTACATTTTTAAAGATGTGAAACATCTGTAAATACATTACCCTGGAAGCAGAGCCCTGGTGATCAGCGGAAAGGCAAAAAGACATAAATCTGATGTAGGAATTGTTGATGTAGCAGCTGGGCCGTGCTGACCCAGCAGCTCGGGAGGTCTGTGCTCTGTTTGATGGCAGCGTGAACCCCGTGATCATTTTGCAGCTGGGCTGATGTTGTGTGTTGTAATTAAAAGTGGCCACAGAATCACAGAAACAAAGAATTTTGTGGAGGAGACCCACTAGTCCAACTCTTGGCCCTGCACAGGACACCCCAACCATCCCACCATGTGCCTGACAGTATTTTCCCAGTGCTGCTTGGGCTCTGTCACGCTGGTGCTACGACCACTGCTCTGGGGAGCCTGTTCCAGTACCAGAGCACCCTCTGGGTGAAGAACCTTTTCCTAATATCCGACCTAAGCCTCCCCTGACCCAGCTCCGGCCGTTCGGTCCTGTCGCTGGTCACAGAGAGCAGAGCTCGGAGCTGCCCCTCCCGAGGGAGCTGCAGCCCGCTGCTCTCCATGTCCTCTTCTCCAGGCTGAACAACCAAGCGTCCTCAGCCGCTCCTCATATGGCCCCTCCAGACCCTTCCCCACCATCGCAGCCCCCTTGGATCCTCTCTAATAACAGCTGGTCGTGCTGAGCGACGGAGCAGCGCCGGCCCCGGCAGCAGCGGAGCCCGAGGCAGCGGCGGGGCCCCGGGAAGCTCCGGAGGCAGAGGCTGCGGAGGCCCCGGC
>VZTD01005508.1:2381252-2450365 GCA_013397725.1 Rhagologus leucostigma | reverse complement strand
ATTATCTTATATATATAATATTATCTTATATATAGTCATATATTATATAATAATAGCGTGACCTGCCCGCTAAGGATGCGTTCAAAGCCCGGCCTCAAGCGCGTGTTGCTGGCCCAGCAGCCCCTGGGGAGCCGTGCGGGGCTGCCGGCCAGGCAAACCCGCGCCCTGCTCCGCTCCTGCAGGAAATCAGGGCAGGAGTTGGGTTCCAAGTGGGATTTTCCAGCGTGGGGTACACCCGCTGCGTGGGTCCACGGTGGGCGCCGGGGGCTGGAGTGGGCACGGAGCGGAACGCGTGAGACTCCGTTGGAGCATCTGGAAATGCGCGGGGTTGTTGGCGGTGGTGGTGGTGGGTCACTGGGATGGGTGCCCAGGGAGCCATGGGGTGCTTGACCGTGGAGACGCGCAAAGCCCAGCCGGAGATCCAGGCCCAGATGGCGAAGTGTCACAGCTCCGTGTCCGGCTGCTGGGCAGGGGCAGCCGGAAAGAGACGGGAGACGGGAACAGCTGGCGCTCGGCGGCGGGAGGAGGCGAAGCCGTGGCTCAGGTGACAGGAGCGGTTAAACAAGTGGAGTTGGCAAATTCTTCCTTGTTCTGTCTTCAGGCAGCTCCTTTGTGCGTGGCTGAATGCTCTGCCTCTCCTACTTTGAACTAATGCCATGTAGGAAGGGCAGCGCTCACGATGGTAGTATTCCAAAGCGTGGTCTATAAACTGAAATGATCAGGACTGATACTTTCTGCAGAAATTGACATTTAACTGTATTCTACTTAAGTGTGTGCAGCAGCTGGCAAAGGCAATGCAAATAAATGTGCTCATAAAGTGAGGTGGTTTGGGAGAGCCCAATAAAGTATTGAAGAGGTATTTTTGCTTAATCAGTGTATGTACTTTGCAGCTGTACAGAGTTGCCACGGACAAACAGCAGAAATGGCAGAGGTTATATGAGCTAGAATTAGGAAGTCTATAACCAAGGTTTTTCATTCTGCGCTGAGTTTCTACTCCTAGTCATGTGTCATCTTGGAGGGTTTATTTTCTTTGCCACAGTTTCTCCAGAGTATAAAGCAAGATCATGTGTCGAGGAGACCTGGCGTAAGGCTGAATATTTGTAGCCAAAGAAGGCAAACTGATAACCTTTAAAGGCCTTCCCTATACCATTATCAGCAAAAACAGGTCCAGGTTAAAGTCACCTTGGGAAAGATGGATTAATTCTTCTGTGCCAAAGTCGTCGCTATACAGCTGATCAGAGTTAATGCAGCATTAAAGATATGTTAAAATAACCACCCTCTGAGATGTCTTGTATATCTTTGGTAGAACCTGCTGGGGAGGTGGAAAATGAAGCTATTGGCTTCTGAGTATGTTTCTTTATCTGACAGAGCACTTGTTTGTAAACAGTTATCCCAGTTGCAGATGAGACAAGAATACCAACAGGTATGTTTGTACAGTGTCACACTTGTAGCTGACAACACAGATCAGTGGAGATTCTGTTGCAGAAGAGATAAGGGATTTACCCTCAATAAATGTAAAGCTTTTCTCCATCAGAATAAGAGCTTTGTTCACACTTAGGCAAAAACATTGCAGTTTTTTTTCTGAAGAGTCATGGATTCCTATTAAAGAGATTTTGCTGAAATCCAGTCTTTGATTAAACTTTCACTGTGAAATTGTTCTGGGTTGCTGGAAGTAAATTATCCTTTTATATATGGGTTGTAGAGATGAAATAAACCAGTGAGTGGCCAGATACTCATCACAGGCATTGGATTAATATTTTATACATTTTATTTTTCATATACATCTCATTTTTACATATTTTTCTGTTTATATTATTTTCATTTTTTGTTTGAGCAGGAATAGATATATTTCTCCAGTTTTCAGCTCAGTTCTTAAGGCAACACTCAGAGATTCCTCTTCATTCCTTTTGGAAATGTTGAGCTCTGCATTCATCTGATGGTCCTGTGGTTCAGAATGTGGTATCACCCAAAGTGGTCTGAATTTCCTGTTTCTCTGTGGCTGCTGGGGTCTATGAAGGCCAGCTAAGACTTTGCTATTTGTCTGCATGTGGCGAGGTCTAATTTGCTATAGTATTTATTTATTTATTCTTTTCTACAAGCTTGGTTCTGGGTTTGCTTTCTTTCCTATACCTGTGGGCTCTGCGTGCTCCCAACCCAAAACCATTTCCACAACAAACCAAATTCCATGGTATTCTTAATCAAATAGTTGGGTAGGTTGCATTACCAAGAAACCCAGTGTCTTGCAACAGACTGTGTGTGGCTAAATTCACTCTTTGATCTGTGTTTTGGATTTTGCTTTTTTACCTCAGTGTTCTGCCCTGTTTCTCTCTCCTGGTGCAGCTCGGTTCATTCCATTGCAATACAATTCTTGGGATCAGCTCACAGGAAACACAATTTTTCAGATGTGGCCAACTGTGCTGCTAGACCACGTGCCTTCTAGGAAAACCTGATAAGTTACTTTTGCTCCAGTGGGCCAGCTGAGAGCAGCCCAGAGCTTTAGTTGCAGAAAAGTCTGCTCTATAAGTGTGTTCTTTGTGTCTTGACCTGCCCTTGAACAGACAGAATCCAAGCTGGAAAAGCTGCTGTATATCTAGATTTTTAGAGAGAAGCTACCTGCTTATTTTGCATCTCATTGCTTTGTTATTTTGCCACTTGTTCAATTTTGATTTCTTCCTCAAATACCACTTTAAGCTTAGTTTTCCAGTAATAGCAAAACTGGTATAAATGACTGAGATTGAGGAGAGAGGTTCAAGCATATGATCATAGGATACAAGACCCTTTGTTCTATGAGCTGGACAGTTGCTTCGGGCCATCCAAGGCTTAACCCCAGAGAGTTTTACTGATTTAAAATTAATTGTATTATAACCAGTTAGAGTACTCCAGTGAAGACAAGACTTCTGCCAGCAACAGGAAAGAAAAACTCAGATTAAATTACATTAAATTGAGAAGAAAAAACCCCAAAATCAACCAAACAGCCAACCCCAAAACATGTATTTGTGACCTATGTTGAAAGCCATGGGCAGGCAGCAGCATTGATTGTGGAATCATAGAATCACAGTTGGAGCTGGAAGGGACGTCAAAGATCACCTCATTTCAACCCCCCTGCATGGGCGGGGACACGTTCCGCTAGACCAGGTTGCTCCAAGCCCCATCCAACCTGGCCTTGGACACTTCCAGGGATGGGGCAGCCACAGATTTTCTTGGCAACCTGTGCCAGGGCCTCACCACCACCCTCACAGTAGAGAATTTCTTCCTAATACCTGATTTAAACCTGATGTCTTTTTAGTTGGAAGCCGTTCTTCCTTGTCCTGTCACTATGTGCCCCATCTCCAGAAAGCACATGAGGACTTGGCTAAGTGCTTCAACTTTGTTGTATACAGCACCATCCAGAGAGCAGAGATACCCAGAGAGATCAACAGTAATGAAATATTGCTGATCTAATTTATCAGCTGGTAGGAAGCCTGGAGTTTCCTGACGTTTATAGTTCCATATTTTTTTTTTTTTAACTGCTAAGGGAGTCCATTAACAGGAAATAAACTGGTCCTAATTCCATTCCGGATGTCACATTGCTGCAGTTCTAGGAGGGACTGGCTTAATCAGACTTCCAGTAAGCACCCTACTTAAAAGGGATAAGGGGTTTTTTTGAGGTTTTTTTTCTTTTTCCCCAAGGGATGGTCCCCTCCTTCTACGTCTCTTAGCAGGAGGTAAGAAATGCAGAGACCGCTCTCTCTGGGTCAGGAAAAGAGTAATCTTTGAATGTCAGGGTTGTGGACTAAAATAGATTAGAGGCGTAAATAATACAATGAACCAGTGAGTTGATTCCAGCACTTACCCCACCACATGATGCCTCAGAAAGGAGGATGAAGTGCTGCATATGACTGGTGCTTGATCAAAATAGCCCCCGGTCAAAGTACAGACACAAAGTCAGTGTTCTGCTCTGTGTGTGTTGTCCTTCCCTGCAGTCTGGAGAGGGATGTACATCTGATTTCGGGTGGCCCAGGCAGACCCTTATGTGGTGTGTGGTGCCTCAGCACTGGGTCTGCAGTCAAAGGTTAATATCCCTGCTTCCAGTTAACTTGGGTTTTCTTTCCTGCTCATAATTCTGGGCAAGACCTGTAGCATTCCCTCCTAATTACAGGGGGTGGCTGAATCAGCAGAAGCAACAGGATTTTTTTTAAGTGGAAGATGTTTTTAAACATCTTAAAAACATCTTAAAACATTTTAAACATCTTAAAAAAGTGGAAGTAGTTTTTAAACTACTCGGAACCACTTCCACCCTGGCTAAACCACTTGGGGAGTGCATTGTCATTGTGCAAGGACCACACTCTGACCACAGCTTCCAGCATGCTTCTTGTTTGCTTTTAAAAAACCCACATAGAATGAATGTGTCTGGAAAGGAGATGCTCTGTTTGTCCATGAGGTCTCATGTGTCCTGATCCTATCCAGGAGGTCTCCAAAGTTCATGAAACATTTGTATTCTGTAGTTCCTGCCCTGTGCTGCTCTGCTGACTCTGTTGCCTGGTCCCACCTGCTGAATAAAGTGCTTTTCCTTTTCGTGCTGTTGTTGCTGATGGTTACAGGGATCCCACTGAGGTTCAGGAGTTTTAATGTGAAACAGTTTCCTGACAGGCAGCCTTATTCTGTGTGCATGTAGGGGAACTCCCAAGGCTTTCCTGCAAAGTTAGCTCGGGTAATTCTTCTGGTATTTATGAAGCCTGGGGGAGTTGTTCAAATGAGCAAATGAGAAAATGGACTGCTGGAAAGCAGATTAATGACAAATTAGCTGGATAATCTGGGGTGAAATGGATTGAGAAAGGAGTGGCAAGGAAAGACCTTTTTGCCTTATCAGTGGCGAACAACTGGTTGTAGCAGCTTAGCCAAAAACCTGCAGCAAAATGAGCCTCCTCCCTATCCTGGATGAGCACCATCATTAAGTGAGGTTGTGGGGCTTAATAGCTCACTGTACAGTGAGTTCTGCTCCAGGTCCTCTTGAAAGCGTAGCCCAAATAGACTAATTAATGGCTGGAGGCAAAAGGATTCTAGTTTCTCGTTTCTAAAAATATCTGTTCTGTAGTAATTTCTTCAACCACTCCATTATTAACCATTTTAAGATGAAGTCTGTGGAATAAGTTAAGTTTTCTAATGAAGGGAATGAGGGAGGATGGGTCTCAATAAAGTGGGCCTGATACTTGGGTAGGATCTTAAATGGAACCCATGGAAACCCCCTGTAGCCTGTACGTGAGTGCAAAGCGGTAAAGCTGTGCTTGGTTAGTTCTGACAAGTTAGTCTCGGTCTGTGTTTAAGCTTCCCAGCATGAGTAAATATTTCTTGTAAAAACAATGCATTACTTGCTAGAGGAGACCTCCCTGCATCAGTTTGCTGCTAGGTTTTAGCAGGGAAGCAGAGTAACAGAGGAGTGGTTTCAAAAGGATTTTCAAGTGTTTGGGTTAAGAGTCCTACTGCACTGGATATAAAATTGCTTGTTTCAACAACAGCAGTAAAAGGACAAACCACCCTGTGCTCTGTGTGACACAGCAGCACAGATCACCCTAAAGATTAGACCAGGAGGTGACTTTCTCCTCACTCCTGATGCAACCTCAGCCTTCAGAACAGGGCGGAAATGCAAACTGCTTCATCCCAAGGGCTGGGACCTGTTTGTTCAGCCTTGGACTACTGCCCAAAAGCAGTGCTTGGCAGAGGTACTGACGTTTCCACATCAGAGCTGGTCACTGATTTAAATTTCCTTGACTTTAAGCTTGGAAGGGACCACTGTGGTGGAGATGCACACTCAAGGCTGGAGTCCCAGTGTCTCTGCAGTGCTCACACCCCAGTTCCTGTTGCTGTGTAACTCTTTTAAAGGTATCTTGAGGCAAAAGCTGTGCTATTGAATCCGGCACGCCTCGCATGACGTGCCGGGGCAAGGCTTCTTGATGGTGAAGGTGCACTCGTGACATGCTGACTGCTCAGAGCACTAGCTGTGATTACCGAAAATTAGGGCTGCTTGCTTGTGCCTGCACCAGCTCCCTTCTCATGCTTGGCAGGTGCCAGTTTTGTTTTATAAAAGGTGAAGGGGAAAATTCTGCATTTTGTTAACCAAAATCACCCACTTTTCTCCCTGAAGGCCGGCCGGGTACACATCAACACCTTCTTGAATGTATAATCACAAAAATGCATTCATGCATGAGCAGCGTGACCTTCCTAGTATGCATGAAAGCAGTAGGTGAAATAAAAAAAAAAAACAACCCATGCAGTTGAAGCTAGAGGCAGAGAATAAGTTGAAAAGCCACACACCAAGTGTTTGTTAATTGAAAGTAAGTGTTAGAAAATAGATCTCTCAAAACCGTGGAATGTGCAGGTGTGTGACCATCTCCATTTCCAAAGGAAGGCTGGCATCTGTGGGAGGAGAGGTGGTAGGTACAGTTAGCTTTGAACGATGGTTGATTATTTTTCGTAGCACCTACACAGATGGAGCCTGAAACTGGTCAGATGAGACTCCAGGTTGTTGCTGTGAGCTTGGCCTGACTGCAAGGAAAGAGAGCAGGCTGTTTGTATCCAGACATCATCACCTCCTTGCTCCTAATCCTGCCTAGAACATCCCCGTGGCTCAGCAGGGCTTAACCTGTGCTTTCTCACCTGAACATGTTCGCTAAACCGGTGGCTGCTTCAGCTGATTAAGCCCATGTCTCACTTATTGAGTGTGGCAGCAGGAGGACGCGGTGGCTGCGGCATCCGTGTGCCTGGCCTGGGTGCCAGAGCATCTCTGGTTTGTCAGCACTGGAAAGACTGACGTTGATCTGGATTGCAGCTGACGAGAAACTGCTCCACAGACAGGCACAAACAGAGGCCTTGGAAAGGCAGCAGGAGGGGATGGAGGCTGGTTCTGCAGTGTTCCTGTTGGGGGGGTCTGAATCGAACAGAGTCAGAGCTGGTGGGAACAGCTTCAGCCTCTCCAAGGAATACTGTATAAAGACAGTCTTTCCCATCTCTGTGTTTCAGGTCTGGCAAGAGGATTAAGAAGACCAGGAAGTACGACATAATCACCACCCCAGCCGAGCGGGTAGAAATGGCTCCTCTGAACGAAGAAGATGATGAGGACGAAGACTCAACAGTGTTTGATGTGAAATACAGGTACTGCTGCCATCCATCCAGTTAGACTTGCTCACTGAGCTCTTGGTAGTGAAGACAGCTCCTTTATTTTTTCTGCTGGGCTAACCCAACAGGGATGAGGCAGTCACAGTCTCTTTCTCTGCCCCAAGCATCATCCCTTTCCTTTACACTCCTCAGCCTGTTCCCAGCACACACGGCTCTGTCCTCCCCTGCTCCTGCAATAACCCTGTCACTGCCCCCAGGCTGTCTGCCCTCCTCTTTCCCCTGCAGAGCAGCACAACGGGATACGCGTGTCCCAGATAGCTGACAGGGTTTGACAGACTGAACTTCCCCTCTCGGGCAGCTACTGGCAGTCGGTCTGTGTGCTCACTTTGGATGGAGGTCTGTGGATCAAGGGTTGTGGATCCAGGGCTGCTTTCCCAGGCACTGCCATTGCTGTGAGCCTGGAAGGGAAATGAGAATCAATCTCCAGGAGATATATCAGAGCACTCCCGTGTTGGTCTATGACACAGAGAGAGGACTGTGGTCCCTCACTGATGCTGTTAGCAGTTATCCCTTAGCAACAAACTTTCCTTAAATATGTTTGTCTTTTTGAGATGGAAGTGGTGTGACAACCGAAAACTTCTGGTGCCTATTCTGGGCCTGAAGATTTATGGCAACAACTCAGCACATAGAGATGCTGCTGGTTGATTTATGGCATCAGGGTATCTGCATCTCTTATTTTTATTTGCATCAAGTCATCCACACTATTCAAGTTGTGTTCTCATCCAAATAAGGCCTACTCTAAAATCTGTCCTACTTCGGCTGAAATAGGCTCTCCTAATTATAAAAATGCAGATCTCAACAACTTCTAACTGGAGATTTTACAGACTTGACTCATATTGCCCATCTCCTAACTTTGGAAAAGGGGGAACACCACATCTGCTCTGAGCACGTGAGTGCCAACATCTGAACCACACATCACTCTATGCTCCACTGGTTGTTTCCAAAATCACTGCATTAGTTCTCTATAAAAATCAGGAAATAGTTGGGAGCAGTGAAACAATGAAGGGCGTGAGTCAAGCCTTTATGTGTAAACAGTTAGTTCTTGATTTAGAATTCTGACTCCTATCGGTCTTTACCTGACTTTTGCTGTTCCCTGTAGCTGCCCTGTGTTTGCTCTAACAATTTCAGCTTGTGCAGTTTGTACTTTGGGATCGAGCTTTGTTAACCCCGGAGTGCAGAGATCTGAGTCGCCATGGCCTGTTTCAGCAGCCCACATCTCCCACCCTTTTAACTCCCTACTTTCTCTGTGAACTTTTGGATATGGGATCAGAGGGTTTTTTCCTTTAAGAATGAGAACAGAAGAATCTCAATCATGGCAGTGCTTCAGGACAAGATGTCTAATAGTAAAATACTGGATGAACAAAGAGAGCTTGCTGGAAACCATTTGTCTCTTGAGAGCTGTGTTCGTGCTATCTGATGTTGCTTCCCTGGAGCAGGCACTCTGCCGCTATCACTGAAGGTATCGGCTCATCCTGAGTCCCTGTTCTTGGCCAACCAGTCCTCTTTTCAGCTGTGGGAATTCCTCCCTTCTGCCACAGTGCAACAGCACATTCCTCCCTTCTGCACAGTGCAAATTTTCTGCAGTCCTTGCTGTTTCAGGCATACTTTTGTTTAGCTCAATCAGAGCTGCTCAGTTTAGTGGGGGAGATCATCTTACACACAGCCCCTTAACAGTGCTGATTTTGGGAAAGCTTCTTTGAGGATACATTTTCTGTAAAAGGTGTCAAGCTCTCTGGTTCCTTTGTGCAGCTAGGAGAGTATATCCCAAACAGTTCACAAATCCTGTCTCCAGTAAAGAGACTTCTTTGCAAATCGGAGTAGCTGAGTTTGACCATTGACAATCCCATTAAACTAGTCAGGAGGTTCTTCATAGGTGCTTGTGTTCAGATGAGAGGAGAGGGATAGAGCTGCAGAAAGGGCAGCTCAGACTTGGCCACAGTGAGTCAGGGAACAAGCTTATAAAAGGTCTTCTGTTGGGGTACCTGCACCAGTCCTCCCCTACCCCCAAACTGGCATTCATGGTGTGGGAGGCCCTGGGCTGGTTTGTTTGAGATCCCCTCCCATCGCTGAAAGATCCTGTGCTGGCACTTGCATCTGTGTTTGGGGGACTAATTGAGATTCTGTGGTCTCTCCCTGTGTAATGCAAACAGCTCTCTAATTAAAAGGCAGTTGGTGTGGAGCAGCAACAGGGGAGAAGCCACATTTACCTCTCCAATTGTTCTCGTGCAGTTAATTTTCTTTCCTTTAAAGCTTTGTCCTTGTGCAGATTTGTTTCCAGTCTTACATGAGGCATCAAAGAACAGCAGACAGTGTAAATTGGGCTGTTGGATGAAGGTCGTTGCTATTTTTTTCCATTTTTTTTTCAGGAGGCTTTAAGGTTTTAGGCTCCCAGTAGATCCCCCCCACACCCCCGGCTTCCCTTGGGCAGTGGAGCAACAAGAAGTAACCACCTTCCTCCAGTAAGGCAGACTAATGAGACCACTTCAAAATCTTACCCAAACACAGCCCTTTCTGTGCATGCAAAAGCCACCCACTGCTGCCTCAGTCGAATGTGTGCTGGATCAGATCCTCTCTTTGCAGCCTCATTCCAGTGGCAGGGAAGCAGCTCTGTCAGTGGCCTCTCTAATCCTGCAGGCACAATTTCTGTGTGCGGGAGGGAGAAGGTATAAATCAAAGATTGTCACAGAGTAAAGGTGCCAGATCACTTGGACACTGACACCTCCTTAAAAAGCTTCATGGAAACCACTGTTTTAATATGTATGTTTCTGTATGTATTTGCTCTGGTTTTGAGAGAGGCATTTGGATAAAAAGTTCAGGAATTATTCTGAAATTATTATAGAGCTACACAAAGAAAGCAAACCGAGCAATGGAAAGACTGTTTGTTTCTTGATCATCAATTCAGTCTGTGCTAAAGGCCGAAAAGCATCCTTGTCCAGTTGATTCCTGGACCATATGAACTGTACTGGTCATCAGTTCCCAGATGTCAGATGTTTTTTCAAGTTTTATGATGGGATTTGCTGCACATCTTCAAAAATGAGTTAGTGGAAAGCTAAATCCCATCCCCCAAATAGACCTTGATTTGAAGATTTCCCTCTCCTCTTTGCTGCTTTAGCACTTTCTTTCAAGAAGGCAAGGGGAATTTGCACGGGTTCTGTGATCTCCGTGATGGAGCTAAGCCATTGATTCGTCAGGTATTTGGCACTGAGTGATACTCGAGTAAAGAGCAGTGAAGTGAAGTAGGTTACAGGCAAACGTCCCCAACAAACTGGTGTCCACCCCCCACCACGGAACACTCTGCTTGTTTTGTGTAATAAGAGAAAAGAGATTAAAACAGCTGCAAAAAGAACCAGTTTCTGAAAAGGTAAATAAAACTGTTAGCTCGTTAAGCTTATTAACTCTAGCGTAGCTCATTGGGGGATTTCTTGTCGGCTTCAATAGGAAACTGAAAACAAGTTCTGAATAAATTCTGTGGCGCCTTGCACATGAAAGGCTTTGAAAGCACTTCAGTAATCTGGGATATCAGCAGTGACTCCTCTCCCTGCTGACTTGCAGCTGTTGGAGGCAGCGAGTTCTGCTTTTGCTTCGCTTGCTGAGCCCGGCTGGGGGAATTTCACAACTGTCCAGGGTGATACGTGCCATGTGACAGCCAGAGCTGGGGAAAGAACTTGGAATATAAATGCTAGTCCTGATGTTAGGCTCCTAATTAAATACTGATAGAAAGTTTTTCTTGGGGCAGATTGAAGCCTCTGTCCTTCCTGTCGGCTGAGTAAAATTCCTCAGTTTGTTTTCCCTGTGGATTGTCATTTTTCCCTCTAACAGCAGCAGCGACAGCAGAACGCAGTAGCGGTTTAGGCATGCATCTTCCAAAGTGCTCTTGAAAGGAGAAAGATTTATGTGTAAGGAGCAGTGGCAGGCTGAGGGAAGAGGACAGGAATATTTATTCAACTATTTTGTGGGTCTAAAGGGCTTTTGAGAGCTTGCAGGATGTTTTAGAGGAAAGATGCACCACATGTAAGGGCTGGATTCTGGATTCATCCCTTTTTCAGGCACTGATAGCAGTGAACTGTATAGAAACATCTTCAGCACGGTTGCAGGGCTCAGCCTTTGATATACTTGAGTCTTGGGAGTCTCTGTAAAATATGGGTTCCGTTGTTGGTGCCTTCTCTAGGACTACATCCTGTCCAGATCCTGACTGCGTGTGCAGCTCTGAATGGAGCATGGAATTGTTCCGTTTGTTACTGTGAGGTGTTCACTCTCAAGGGAGCAGGTCTAATGGATTTTTTTTCCAGTGAAAGCTGCAGGCAATTCCGGATGATGCCAGGTGAATTGTACTGGGGTTTATAGCAGCTTATTTTTTTACCCCAGCAGGCAGCAGTGACAAGTTGTGTGTAAATGGAGGGGTGTCGTTTATCCTCATCAGAAGGGGGTGCAAATCACCAACACAGGCAGCAGCTCACTATAAATACAACAAATTGCCAAAGCTTTGGTGCTGCTGTTAAGGATTTCCCAGAGGACCACAGCAGGGGAGAAAAAAGAGATAGTCAAAAAGCAATTTTTGCTGGGTTTTGAAGGCCAGTTCTTTCGTGATGCTGCTGTAACAGTTGTTGCGGAGCACACCCTGTTCTGCTACTCTGCAGTCCTACGGGAGGGCTCTCGCCTCCTTCCTGGAGTGTAACAAGTTCCTATTAAGATTTTTTTTGAACCCTGGAGCAGTTAAGGCAGTAGGGTGTCAGGAGGAGCATCCATAGCAAGGAGGATGGTCCATGTGTGTTGATGGGTAAGGGCTGCACCGGTGTGAAAAAGCTGTGAGGTCCAGAATGTGGTTTCGTGTGCCTCCCTGTGCACATTCCCTTCTCAGCTCTGCACAGTGACTGGCCGCAGGATCTTCCAGCATCCGGCCTTTGTCTCATCTAACTCTGCTTTTGTCTTCCCTTGGTATCTCTTCTCCTGGCATGGCACTAACATCCCATCAGTGCCACCAGATACATGAACTGCTGGAGGGGACTGGTGGCAATCCCAGTGAATGATCCTACCTTTTCCTGTGTGGCCATTGGGATTTTTTTTTTTTTCCACTTCTCACGTGGGTTCTCGTCTCTGCCTGTGAGCTCTTTAACTGCGAATCTCCAGCTGTACTAATTCTTCTGCTTTCCAGGTAAAGCAGCTCCGTGGAGTGTCGGTGCCCTGCAAGATGTCAGTCTGCTGTCGAGGGACCTGCTGAACCCATAACTGTGAAAGGGAGGCTTTCATCTCTGCAGCATTACAACCAAACCAAGCCTCACCTCCTCAAGGTGCTGTTTGTACAGCAGGCTGCGGATCTTCTGACTAAAACAGCACCATTTGGTTCCCTGGTGTCCCGACTGCTGCGTTGGAATGACCAGAGTTCCTCTTTGCAAACTCGGCTCTCTTGCTTTAGGAGGGCTGCAGTGTCACCAAAGCATGACAAGGTGCAGCTCCTTACGGTCTAAATAAGTTTTGCAGAAGGAGGAAGACAAGGAAGATTAAACTGAGCTACCCCCAGGACTTGTTTTCTGAAATACTAATTCAACACTTCAGTGACTGTTAAACTTTGGTCATTGTTAAACAGATCATGTGTTTAAAAAAAATCAAGTATTTTTGGGCCTTACAGAGGTGACTTAGGGCTTAAGATGGTAAAAATGTAAGCCATGCTGAAATGCCACACTATGTTTGGTGTAGGGTTTTGGGTGGGAAGGGGTTGGGAGGTTGACTCATGTAGGAAATTTTCTTGACTTGCTACTGATTTTTTTTTTTAAACAACAATTGCACTAAGTTTTCATGATGACACTCTCATTGTCCCAAGGAGCTCTGATCAGACCAGCTTCGGTAAGTGAGACCACAGGGAAATAGGAAGAATCAGGCATGCTCTAAACTACAGCAATCTTGGATTAAAGAAGATATATTTTTGTAATTTTCTGCCCTTCCACTGGGAGCAAAACCAGTGTTTTGTACTGTCCTGTGCTGACTGTAACTTGTCTACGATTCATCTATATTACCTTTTTGTAAGCAAAGTAAGTCCTCATGTGGAATGATGGGATTGCGGAGAGAACATGTCTTATTTTTCATGGAAGCTTCATGTAAGTGATGGTATTCTCTGTCAAACTGGAAATTTTCCCTTACTACCTGCTTGACAAAGCTCGTTTAACTCAAGGATGCATTTTTACCCATTGCTTCCTGCTGTGCTTTGTGCTGCAGAGGTCAGAGCTGTGGGATGACACTGTGGGAATTAGATTGCTGCATCTGGAAAGGTCAGGTTTGGGAGACCACAGGCATCCAGGCATTCCAGGCCAGCGGTAGAAAGGGCAAACCTAAGTGGGTTAGTTTCTCTACTTTGTGGTTTTCCTTTAGAGTAACCACAGACAAAGTTCAGACTGTACTGTTTACTGCACTCCTTAACACCTTCTATTTTGGGTTTTTAAGCTGGCTGGAACCTTGCTTTTCTTGGGGAACACATTTTTTTCCAGTTGTCTTAGGATTGTCCCACTGTTTGCTTGACCCCTCTCCCAGCCTTGCAATTGCAGTCCCTCAAGGAGACTGCAGTCTCCGGCAAAGCACCAGCCTTGCAGCAGGCTGCCACTTTTGGGATTTTTATCTTTTTTTTTAAAGCCCTATTGAGATTTGAGGCTTGTTGAGAACACCAAACTGCTTTGTCATGATACCACGACCTGCGCCAGTTCTGTGTGGTTTCCTCTTGGCCCTTCAGTCAGTAAAAGGAGGTGAAGGGGAAGTTTTTTCCTTTCCAGCAGCCTTGTGCATTCATCCCAGCAGCTGCCATACCACAGCTTGCTTTCCCTAGCTGTGACTCAGCAAAGGCTTTGCAGACAGCCGACTTAGCCTGGATGGAAAAATCCCAAAGCAGACTGTTGTGTTAATATTAGTCATCAAGGCAATATAAAATGCTCTGTTATTTTCATTCATGGAATAGTTTGAGTCAGTCTGTGCCACTGTTACCAAGCAGTATTTGACATGTCAGCTGCGAGGTGAGGATGGGCTGGGCAGGTTGTTCTGGCTGGTAGGAACCACGGGGAGCAGAGAGTGGAACGATGCTGCAGGTTGAGGTAAGGTCTGGAGCTCTTTCCCTGCCCCGGTAAAACAGGTTCCAGGCTCTAGGCTGGATGCTTCAGAAGGAAATACTTAGTTTCTTCAGAGGTGCAAGACTTTGAAGGCTGGGACTTGAACTTCTTGGGCAGACCAAGCCCTTTTGAAGTCAGAGAAGCGGCAATGCTGAGAGGAGAGAGGGAGGTTAAAAGCTTCTGTTGGCGTTTGTGGAAGGAGGGGACAGGGTGAGGTGGCTGCCCTGTCTGTGCAGGCACCATGGCAACGTGTTCATGGCCACTGTCCTGCCACGCTCATTAAACTGAGCATCAGGCACTCTCAGAGTGGGGGACAGGGAGTGAAACCATCTCTTTGCACAAATGAAAGGCAAGACCAAGTTATGTAGGAGAGAGATGAGAAGAAAAGATGCACGAAAGGCGCTTCTCCCTCCTGAGGGCAGGTCAGTTCTTGAAATCAGTTTTTCCAGCAACTTCAGGTCACTTGCTGAGTTAGGCTGGCAAAGGCCTTCTGCTCCCCTTACTTGTAGCTAAAAAAAAGGAAAAAAAATCCCACTATTGTCACAACATGGCCAAATCTCAATGGTGGACAGGGACCAGGGATTTAAGATGTTTAAGATGGAGGTGCTCAACGGCAGCTGGGATTTCCTGGCCTCTCGGGGAAGTCCCAAACTGTGCCATAAGCTAAAAAGTGCTTATAGGGAAGCAGCAGCTGCTTGGTGGAAATAAAAGGTCAACCTGACCAGTTGCTCATGGTCATGAAAATAATCCAAATGCTCTGTCTGATACTCAGTTGCTGTTGCAAATGTGAGGCAATGTTTACCTCTACAAAACTTGCTGTACGTGATTTAAAGTGTCTGGTTAAATATTCTATAGCTATATTTAGTTAAGATTTTAAGAGCACTTGATGTGACTCATCTAATAGTATATATATATGAATATTTTTTTAATAGTAGAAGTCAGTTTAAAACATAGTTTTAATAATTTGAGGTGTTTGTTTCAGGTAGTTCTAGGAGTTCGTCAGAGAAGAAATAGCCATTAACCACACTACATGAGTTTTTTACCTTATGTTCTCTGTATCTTACACTGCAGATTTAATCTGATTGTGACTGTAACGTGTCTTAGTATCTGCTGCTATTTTGTGTTGCGTAGTCAAGCTTGCTTTGTTCAAGAGCATTTTTAAAGGCATATTATTTTGTTACAGAAAATGGAAACAGAAATGTTATTACAGCTGTCTGCCTGTAGCTTGATGCTTACAGAATCCACCGACTCCTGGCTGAGGCAAACAGAGTATGTGAGTCAGAGGCTTTTCCCTTTGTGCATGCGGAGGGAAAAGTGCACAGAATTGCGGCTGCTTTGCTCCAGCCATGGCCCTGTCACCAGAGATTACACTTGAGAAGCCAGAAGTCAGTGTGCCATGCTTACCTGCAGAATTAAGTACACAGATAGCTTTGTATTTGCATTTTTCCCTCTTTTGTTCCCTGGAAGTTGTGGAGATGACTGCAAAAACTTGTTTAACACACTGACACTGTGATCCCCTGGTGTTTAAGGCCAAACTTACTTGTAGGAGTCTACAGGCACTAATGAAGCTTGAATACACAGACACTAATTAACTCCAACACTTTGTTTATAACTGTTCCCTCTAATTCCATGTGCATGGTATAATCTCTGCAGGGTGGTGGGCTGGGGTTTTTGTTAAAGATTTTTCCTTGTCAGATGAGTTTCTGCTGCTGCAGCTTGTGTGTCAGGAGGTATCAGGACCAAGTGTTCAGTTTTGTGCAATTGCTTTGAAGTTTTTTTTAAAAAAGAATTTGTCATTGTGACCAAAGCTTCTTTTTAAGGAAAAATTGGTTGCGTTTGAATGGACTTCATGTGTTTCAGTAGAAACTGCCACCATTAAACATGTTCTTGAAATCCGTGTGCTGTGTGTTATGTTTAAGGCAGGAATGGGAAAGGGGTGTTGTGTTTTGGAGTGAGGTGGATGTGAGAGCACCTGTGTGATCCATTTTAGCAGTTCTCAGAGGACTGTTTTCCCTCCCGGTTATGGAGAGCAGACACTCCTGGGTGCTGGAGCAGCTCCAGGACAGACTGGTCCAGCACCCTGTGCAGGGATTAGCTCTGCCTCTCTCCTCTGCCATGTACCACATGGTATCTCTGCCGTGATGTCACCTCTTCAGGAACAGTCTAATTCAGTGCTGCAGACAAGAGGCAGCTGCTGTCCCACCTCTGCCTTTTAAATTATGTCCTGCCAAGTATACCTCAATCTAATTCAAAATACCCAACAAAATGCTGTCAGCCTTGAGCCAGCTGTTGAGCAGCAAAGCTGGTTTGTGTAGGAAGCTGTAAGACCCGTCAAGGTGAGCCCCAGCCTAAAGCTGGCTAAGCAGGACAGGCTGCTCTTAGCACAGGCTGCAGGAGTGAGGATGTCACAGAACAAAAGGCAGAGGCTGCAATCGCTGGCGTACTTACCTTTCTGATGAGGTCTCAAGTTGAAGATGAGCAAATGACCAAAAATCTGGTGGAAGTTATTACCTAAGTAAGAGCTGAAGAGCTGAGTTTGATGAAGGTGATTGCAGCTGAGGCTGTGTGAGGAAAGGGCAAGGCTCAGCTTAATCCTTTCTGAATTTTGATATGGGAAAGCCCGAAGCTGCAACAAAGATTTTCTCAGTTATGTCTTCATATTTTTTTTTTTTTTCTAAATGGATCCCATTAAAGGGTTATTTCTGCAGTATCTAGAAGAGTTCTGCATGGGCCAGAGTACAACACAGCTTCCCCTCTCCCGTGGGTGGCTGTTACCACCCTCGTACAAGCTGCTGCTCTTATTAGCAAGTCTGCGTGCACAAGTGAGGTTAAGTGAACAGAGCTAATTCACATTTATAACCCTGGAAAAGGCGGGGGAGTGTCTTCCTTGTGTCTCAGTGTCAGTGATCTCTGGATGCCTCGATACTGATAACTGCAAAATTGTCAGCGATGTGTGGCAAATGCTATCAGAGACAGGAGCTGAACACTGAGATGATTGGAATCATGCCTGACAACGAACTCTTTATTAAGAGTATGGAACAGGAACAGCTCTAATTGCTTAAGACCGAGTAGTCTGTAACTAGGCTGCACAGAAACACTGAGGATAGTTAATCTCCCTATCAGCTGGCAATTACCAATTTTGAAGAGGCCAGAAACTCTTCTAGTTCTGGTTTCAAACAGACACCCACTCCAGGTTGGCTCGCTTCTCCCATGGCCATTTGCTCACAGCGTGTTAGACGAGCCAAATATATTTCAAAACAGTACTTCTAATTCATGGAAAACAACTCTTCAGCTCAAGAAAGCAGCATGGAAGGCGTGGCCATTGCTTTTAAACCTAAGATGCAAAGGGTGTTAAAAGTCCAGATGCAGTTTTTGATGGCTTAGGAGGCATAAAGCTGGTTTCTAGGCTTTTCTCCCCTCATCCCAGTGTCTCCAGCCGTCTTGTTCACTCACTTGCCTCCACGTTGGGGGACCAGCAGCACTGGGGAGCCCAGCTCCCCCCAGCTCCGTGGGGAGGAGAGAACCCACTTAGGCTGCATATGGACAAGGAAGGAGAAAAGCAGGTCCTGAGGAGCTTGAGCAGCTGCTTCAAAGCTTCAACCAGCATGTTTCATCTCTATCTTGGAAGATGTTACAATCCTAATTGCCAGCCTTCAAAGGCTGCCAGCCCTGGCTTGAGAACACACTCCTAGTTGTTGCCTGCTCAGTCCATCCTGCCCAGTGATGGGGGGAACCCACTGATCTGAGTGTTCCAGAGTGATTCCCTGGCCAGGGATTCAGCTCTGTCGTGTGCAGATAGGGGACTGTTGGTTTGAAGGATGAGGAGGGATAAGGATTAGATGACCTACTGCACCACCTCAGCCAGGGAATTTATTTTAAGGCTTTTCTGTGAAGGGTAACACATCATCTGCTTAAAGCTCGTCCTGACTCCTCCTCTGAGCTTCTTGCAGTGGCTCTTCGAAGATAATTTAATTCAGCATACATGTTATTCTGGCCTATCAACAGTCTAGCACCAGGTACCTGCCCAGGACCTTTACCAATTCCAAAAGCCAGATGAGCCAGTTTAAACGTCTCTGACCTGTGCTGAGCAGCACAGAACATCCTTGGGGACTCCTCTGCCAAGTCTAAATGCCAGTGAAATAACTGTGGCACAATTGCCTCTTAAAGCCAGGTTGGAAAGAGACTCTCTCTGGGCTATAGGATCACAGAAGCCAACCTCCCCTCCAGACTCACCAGCCCTGCTCACAGTGACTCCTCAGCTGTGAGTTTCAGATGTGCATTTCTTGCCAGGGAACAAGTCTGTTAAAGGGACCTGTGCTGATGTGGAGGTCCTCATCAGCTCTGATGTGAGCCCAGAATAACCACTGCGCTGCTGCTGGGGAAAAATAAACTCTTTTTCATCAATTCCTTGAAGTATCACTTCCAAATCCTTTGCCTCCCCCAGCTGTTCCCCTCCATGGATTTCCAGACTGTCTGTGCCTCGATACAAACATATTTATCTGAAGAGAAGCTCTTCTTTACAGACACATTTCTCTCTCTCTGCTCTCACTTCATAAAGGTTTAAGCTCAGGTCAAGAACATTTGACATTTCCCCACTTCATTTTTGCCCGGCTGTCAGCAGAGTTGTCTCAGTAGTGCCTTTTGGACAGGGTCTGAAATTACCTGCTTCTCTCCATCTCCTTGCATAAGGACTCCTACAGCACAGATCCCAGTGGCACTGAGATGATTCTCAGGTAAACAGAAAAAACCCCAGTCTGTTTAGGCCATTTCTCCTGTTTCCTTTACTGTGTATGATAACTTGTTTTGGGGTCAGACCAGTTCCTCTTGCTGATGGTGCAGCAATGCTTTCAGAGCTCAGCAGTGAATTTGGAAAGAGACTCTCTTCTTCCCCTCCTGCCCCTTTTGCCATCCAGCTTCCCTTGGTATTTCTGCCACCAAATTCCCAGTTTCCTGACTCCCGTCCCCAGCTGCTGTGCGTTACCTGCGGTACAGATTAACAACGCCCTTGTGGATAAAGCTATGGCAAAGGAGAAATAAATCTGTTTATTTTGGACTAACAAGGCAAAACGTTGCTGCAACAACCTACTGATGAGGCTGGGTCTTGCTAGAAAGGCAGGTGTTATCCAGAACAATGCCGAGATCCTCAGGAGCTGCCACTTCCCATGCCTGACTCAATGAGCAAACGCACATGCCCACGGAACTGGATGATCTTTAAGGTCCCTTTCAATCCAAACCACTCTGTGATTCTGCGATTCAAGGTTCCAATCTGAGCTCCTGTAGTTAAGAGGGAGGAATATTTAGGTGCTCTTAGCACTCCTGAAGCTTGCTAAGCTTAAATGAAAGAATGGTCCTGCTCAGGATGCTCACAGACAGGGCAAGGCTCTTGCTGAAGAGCTTCTATTTAATGAGCTGTTCAAATGAAGGACATACTCTGTCCCTCTGCTCATATATAATATTTTTAAAATCACTTATTTGCAGTGCATTGTTCATTGCTATTCGAGGAAACAAATTATTTGCTTTTAACATAATCACTATCAAAAATAAGTTATTCAGCATTTACTGCTTGGAAGTTAAAAAGGGAATCTGAATTTCTTTTTAGTTCCTTCCTCTTTTTTGTAATAGATATACAAGCTGCAGGGCACACTTTTATGCTCCTGTAGCCAAGATTTTGTAGAATTGACTAATAATCTATTTTGCATATTTATAAACACTTTATTATTTATTAATGGTGCATTTCAGGAGCAAATTTATAATCCTGCCATGTGATCTCACCCTTTTAGAGAAAAACGGTCGCTCGTGTCAAAGAGCTGGAAATTAGAGCTGGCATAACAAAGAAATGAGTGAGAATATCTCATTAGTGTGAGAGCAAACAGGCAGGAGCCTCTGCCAGGATGAATACACGCACACGAGGTGCACGCATGGAGATGTCAAATGCAGAACACAGCACTCGAGATGTATCAATTCCTGCTCTGTTTGCTCTAAACCCACCAGAACACAGCACAGCCCTTCAGTCATGTAAAACCACTGGCTCAATACACCCAGAGCTCACTCTCCAAGCTGACATTGCTGCCCTTGGCCACGCCACCTCCAGTTATTTTAATCTTCAGGATTTTGAATAGCCCTGATGCCCACCTTGGTGGGTTCAAGCCTGAAGATCAGATACAGGTGACCAATCACCTCATTGCTGCTGAAAGTCACAAATCCCTCACCCATTTCCAGTCTCAAATCTGGATGTCTCAGGCATCCCCTCTCCACCCTGAGCATTATCAAACCACTCGGAGAGGGGTGCCAGGAACAAACAAGCACCTGCACAAATGTGGTGTCTGACATCACCATTATTTCACTTAAAACCAGAACACCTTCTGTGTGCTCAGAAAAAATCCTCTGAGCTACTTTTTCTACCTTACCTGTCTCTAGGAAGCCCCTGGAGATCTCTCTGGTGAGGTGTGGAGCTCTGCTGCTCTCCATGAGCTGGCAGCTAATGAAACACCTCCCAGCCACCTTGTACCACTTGCAGTGATTGCTCCACCTGGGTCCTTTATCATTTTCTGGTCCTGACCCTTCTTCCCTCCCATCTCATCAAGTGACCAAACACCTGACGAGTGCTATCCTTTCTAAAGCTGCTCCTCCCACCCCAGTCATTATCCACGAGACCCAGGTGGAGGAGGAAGCCCAATGAAGAAGGCACAAAGCTGCTGATCCAAAACAGAGCTGGCAGCTTGTGTAAAGACACAGCATTGGGCTGAAAGTTCCTTAGTTATTCAGATTCACCAAATCACACCCCTTCAAGTGCAAGGATGCTGAGGCTGCTCCGGTGCTCGTCCTATGGCACCATGGCTGTGCTTCTGGGGAAACATGTCATTTTTGGAACCTGTGTGTCCAGAGCTTCACAATACAAAACCTTCCAGTAGCTTCAGTGGAGCTGTGTGCATTTCTTACCCCTAGAAGATGCTTTCTCCTGGCTCCTTCCAGCCATAAAATGAATGACACTTCCTTCCCAGGTGCCAGGGCAGGATTATTCAGCTGTTTATCTGTGTGGCTGGGTTTGGAATCTCTGCATGGCTGGCTGGCTTTCCGTCAGGCCGGGCTTGCAGCTTGTGCCAACCTGGGCAGCCTGAGCCACAGGAAAGAGCTCTCAGAGCTCCATCCCTTAACCAGGGCTTCAAAAGTCAGCCAAGGCATCACCACCCTGCACAGAGGGCTGCAGAACCTAAAGCCCCCACAAACTCAGGTCAAAAGCCTGGGAACCACATCTGTATCTTTTTGCTCTGAAGCTGGCAAGCAGGGAGTGTGTAGTGAGGTCTCTCTTGGTAAGGGAGAGGTGATTAATGAGTCTGGCTCATAAAAGCTTGGAAGGGGAACTGAGGAGACCTGCCAGGCTGTTCATCAGCAGAACAGGCAGCCGGGCACAAGGTGGGTCTGCTCCTGTCACGGGGAGCTGCTGTGCAATTTGCCCTGCGCTGGAGGCATCAAGGTGCTGCTGCTGCCCTGGGGCAAAAGCCTCTGAAAGGTGACGTTTCCTCTGCTCATTTTATTTTATTATTCTGAAAGGAACTCAGACCGTTTGGAGTTCTCTTTGATAGGATTTTCAGAGGAAGCAGAGCAAACCGGCTGTGCCTCGCCTTCTGACGGGGAGCAGGTGGGGAAGAACAGAAGTGCAGGGGAGAAGGTGAATGGAGCTGCAGTTTGGCGACGGATCCGAGTGTAGCAACGTGTCATTAATGCCATATAATTGTTCCCTGCACCTCAAATAATGTGAAAAGCATTAGCAGTAATAGCAGCTCCGTTATGTTCATGTTTTGATGTGCTGTCTAAAAAGGTGAAATCTGAGGAAGGACACGAGGAACACGGAATTTTAGGCTTCCTTTGGCATTTTCTTTTTGTGCAGAACCTGGAAATACTTCATTGAAGCGTCTTAAGAGCTAATAAAAATGTGTGCAAACAGAGGAAACCTCTATGCAGCTCACAAATATCTAGTGTGCAGCAGGTGTGGGGTTAGTCAGTGGTTTCGGTGCCACACTGAGCTTTTGTACACCATGTCTGTGACCCTCCTGAAAAAACATGAGCTGCTAGGTCAGAGACCAAGAGCCCTTGTTAGGAGCTACCTTTATTTAGCAGAACTAATTCTGCTAGCTTGGAAGCCTTGTTGGGATGGAGGTAGAAGGTGCGGGGGACACAGCCTGGCTTGAAGCACTGGGGGAAGAATCTGTTCCTGCTGTTGTGGAGGTCAGCTCAGCCCTGGTGACGCGTGTTTAACATGGCCGATACATTAAATCATCTGGCTCGATGGCTCCAGCTCTCTCCCCATCACACTCCACTAGCTGGCTCTCGTCACTGGGGTGTTTGGAAATGTGGTGTGGCACCTCCAAGCACCCAGAGGATGTCACAGCTTGGTGTCATTCAGCCTGCATTAGGCTTCGGTGCAGCACATACTGACCACGAGTGAGGGAAGGAGGAAGGGTTCCTGCCAAAAATGCAGCTGGTTCAGCTGTGGCTCTGCTGAGACAACACAAAGGAGGATTTCCTGTGCTGCCAGCTCCCAGCCAACAAGCCCTTATTTCGTTCTCAGTACATGGACATGTTGTTTTGGTTTTTTGACTTTGCCCACCCAGCAGTGAAAAGCCAGAAGGATGGACCCTGCTCCTGCTGCCACCAACACAAATGTGGAGCTTCCCCCACTGCTTGCAAGAATTCAGTGCCTCGTGTGTACAAAACAAACTGATTTTCCTGTCACTGCAGTGCACAGAGGCGAGACACGCCTAGGAGAGGTCTCAGTGGCAGTGGGGGTGGTGGATGGGTGGCTGCATGGAAGATATTCAGGTGAGGTGCTGGAGTTTGTCACACTCACCCCCTTTTCCTGCCCGAGGCAGCCTGCAGCCCGCAATGTTCACCCTGTCACAGGGCGTTTGCCATCGCTGCTGCCAGACTTCCTGACACTTGCTGGGGAGCAGGGACTCGCTGAGAAGGAAGAGCTCAGTGTGGCAGCAGCCCGGAGCGATGGGAGGTGAGAAAATCCTCTTGCACATGAGGCAAGAGGCCAAGCTGAGATTCCACAGTTTGCTGAGGCACGGTCTTTGCAATGACCTACATTTGCGCATGATATATGGGATGCAAACACACACAGGACATGATGGAAGAGCTGGGGAAGGGCAGGAGTGCGGTGTGGTTCCTGGGAAGGCTCCGGGAGGCTGCGCTGGTCGGAGCTGGACCCTCAGGGTTGGGATCAGTGCTGCACCAAGTGTGCTGGTCCTGAACCAAGCCGGGGTGCCTGACCTGTTTTCCATCAGCCAATAAGAGGATAAAACCAGTGACAGATACCGCTCTCCCTGGGCAGCCTCAGAAAGCTGTGGGAGGCAGGAAGAGAAGAGGAGCATCGATAGTGATTTGTCCAAAGCATCTCAGTCTCAAAATAAACAGTTCAGGAGAGAATTTGGGCTATTTCTGTTCTCCCAGCTGTTCAAGCCATGCTGTGTCCCTGATGCCAGGCGATCCAGGATTTGAAGACATTCCCAGGGTGAACATCATTGCCCTTTCAGATGGCTTTTTGTCACTAAAAGGCCACCAAGCACAGCTAGGTGACCTGGGTGGCTGCTGTGAGCTATCACATGCCCTCCCCAGGGCATGTAGATACCAGGAAAAATGTTTTTTTCCATGCCTTGTCTCCAGAGCATACAAGGATGCTTCTTCTTTCTCCCTTTTCTCATGCCATTCCTCCTCCTTCAGACTTTTTTGTATTTTCTTTCATATTTAGTTTGTGAAAGGAATTGCTAATAATAATCAAGAACCATTTAAAATATTCTCCCAAACTTAGGGAAAGTAACAGGCGTATGAGAGCTTTTCCCTTCTCCCTGAGCACAGAATCCAGTCAGTATGACTCATATTTTCTGGGTGTCCTAGGTGTAGAGGTGATGTGATGGATGGAGTGGTGACGAGGTTTGAAAGGATCAGTGAAAGTGGCACTTTTGTAAAAGACAGATGAAGCATACAAAGAATTCCCTTAAGCACAAAAAGCATCTGACAGGTTCTTTTTCCTCACCTGTGTGAAGAAAGAAGAAAACCGGAGTGAAAAACTTGCCTCCAGTGAAGACAACAGCAGGAGTGCTGCGAGTGGCAACCAAGGCAGGACATTTTTGGGTGCACAAAGATGATCTGAGGGTTGGAGCAACTCTTATACAAAAACAGGCTGAGAAAGCTGGGGTTGTTAAGCCTGGAGAAGAGAAGGCTCCGTGGAGACCTCATTGTGACTTTCCATACCTAACAGGGGCTTCTAAAAAAGAGGGAAACCGACCTTTTACAGAAGCAGATAGTGATAGGACCATGGGGAATGGTTTTAAACTTAAAGAGGAGAGATATAGATTAGAGAGGAGAGATATAGATTTACAAATTCTTTATTGTGAGGGTGCTGAGGCCCTGGTACAAGGTTGTCCCATCCCTGGAAGTGTTCAAGTTCAGGCTGGACAGGGCTCTGAGCAACCTGGTGTAGTGGAAGGTGTCCCTGCCATGGCAGGGGAGTTGGAATGAGATGATCTTTAAGGTCCTTCCCAACCCAAACCGTCCTGTGATTCTGGGATTCCACAATCATTGCTGGGGCTGCTGCCTGCCCAAGGCTCTGCCCGGGGTGCCATGTGTGGGTGCACTTTCCTCTGCTCCTGCCAGCCCCATCCAACACACTAGAAAGACAACAGGAATGCTAAAATTCCTTTTGTTGTCCATCCTTCTCCTGCAGGGCGTAAGTACAGCTAGTCCTGAGAAAGGAGTTGCTTTTACAGAGACTTGAGTTTGCTGTTGGCTCAGGCAGGGCCTCGCTGCAGCCATGTGTGCAGGACATGCGTGGTCTGGGCAGCATCTGCTTGGGCACGGTCATAACTTCCCTCCTTGGACACCCAGGCAAAGCAGGGCACTCCTGTGCATTCCAGATTCAACTTGAGGCTAGAAAGCATCGACATTGGCAAAAGGGGCTTATTTGGAGCTGTGAATGTAGCTCATCCTGAAGATCAGCGACCTACATTTCCCAGGTTTGAAACTGCAGAATATAGAAAGTCACAGCTGTCGAGCCCCACAAAATCCTGCTTCTGTCCCTGCCATGGGGGAAACCAGCCTGGAAGATCCGGAACAGGAGGGACATGGCCTGTTTTAGGGAAAACTGAGGTGCACTGGGCTGGTTTGAAAGAACTACAGCTTGTAAGCCAGTATTGTGTTTGTGCTGAAAGGGCTGTGAGTGCCCTGGAGCAGCCATGGGGTGAGGAACCCAGGGTGTTGGTGGGAGCTGTCCATCTGATCCTTTCAGCAACAATCAAGGCTTGCTACTATGGGAAGAGTTAAAAGTCTTGCCCTAGGCCAAGATGGTTGTCTTTATCACAACAAAGAAGTGAACCAGGATCTCTCCCCACGAAGCATGAAATGCTGAGTCCTGCTCCTCTCTCTGAATCACAGCTCTGTGTTTCCTTCCCACCTCTTTCTTCCAGGCCCGTGTTCTGCCATGCTGCTGCTTCTGCCACTCCTCAGGCTCTCAAGCATCCAAAAGTCAAAACCCTGACTTGAAAGAGTTCGAAAAGATCCCAAATGAGGCTTGTTTGTTTATTCATTAAACCGTTTTTGTGTTTTATATAATGTTGTCTCTTAATTAACTTGAACATCTCAGTGGACAGCTATTTACACACTTCTCTGCACGCCCTGCCACCTGCAAGGTCTTCTAGTTTGGGATTTGGAAGTGAAAAAAGCATGGACTCAGACTCAGGAGCTGGAGCTGCAGAAAAAAGCACTCTTTGAAGGCACATGAGGCTCAGAAAAGGATCACAGCCTTCTGAAGAGGTGTGCTCAGGTTGTAAGGGCATCACATGAGAGCCAGAGCTATCCTGCCTGCTCCCAACACATCCTCCTGGGGTGTGTTTGATGCTGTAGAGCTGGAGCACGCTGGATTTCAGGCTGTGTGGAGGTCATGAGCCAGGGCACAAACAGTGTTCTGCAGGTTTGGGCAATTAGCAGCCCTTTTTGAGTCCCCAGCAGTGTGTGCTGCTACTTCTGTGCAACCTGTGTAGTCTCATCAGGCCTTCCAGCATTTGCAATTGCCAAAGCCTTAGCAGGGGGATCAAGTGTTAGATCCCCTGTTCACCTGCCTTGACGTTAACTGAAGAATTATTAGCATAATAAACATTTAACTTGTTTTTTAAGCCTTTGGTGCAGAACATTTTGTAGAATTTGACTGCAAATCCGAACCCTGTGGCTTTTGTCAAAATACTGAATACTGAATTCTCTGCTTGCCTCCCTTCTTAATGATAATAATCATCCCCCACAGCTGCTAATCCTCTTTGCAAAACGCTCTGCCGAGAGCTGAGCTGAGTCTCTTCTCCCCTGCATATGCTGCAGTCATTTGTATCAATTCAACATGACCATGGAAACGACCTGGTGGGACTTCAAACTGATGGAACTGACCATGGAAGATGGAGGGCAGCGGAGATGAGCACGCTCTGGTCAGGGATGGCTTAGTTAGCAAAGTTTAGTGGCCGTGGAGTGGCTGCTGCCCTTCAGTGTGGGGATGGCACAGCCACGTCCTGCTCTTCATGAGGGGAAAACCACGGCAGAAGGCACTTACCAGCGCAAGGATTTCCCCTGAATCCTGCCTCAAAGTTTCAGACATCCTAACTTGGTTTTATTTTTAACATGGGCAAAAATCTGGTCCGGTTGCTGTGTCGGAAACACACCCAAGCAAACAGAACCTGGTGATTAGCCTGACCCCCTGCCTGAGAAACCCGTTTATTTTTTACATCTATCTCCTCTTGATGTGCGGGTGTTAAGTCTCAGCTCATTTCGTGTTCCCCTTTAAAATCACCTCTGAAGTGATGGGTCCCCTCAGACTAACACTGAAGTGGTGATTGCAGTATCTCTGGGACAGCCTTTGCCACGGGTTCACATTCATCAGGCACCAGTTATGGTGCAAATTCAGCCTCGAAAGAGAATGGCAAGACCTCAGACACTCCCTTGTACAACGGTAGCAGGGAGCTTTTATTTCATGTTCTCCGACAATGTGTCTCCAAGAGCTTTAACAAGGTGGGCTACTGTTTCTCTCCTTTGGAAAATCAAGACCTGCAGCAGAGATACTAAATTATGTCCTCAAATTCACACATTTTAAGGGCTGTCTAGCACCACTGGGGAAATAATTCCCATTAAATATACTTCTGATGAAATTTTCAGTTCTGTGTGCCTGAAGTTTTCCATTGGAATGACATGATTTTTGGAGATGTTCTTGACTGGGAAAAAATCAAGATGACCCAACCTGCGCCTTTCAGGCATGACTATCCAGTCTGTGAGCTGTCTTGTGGACCCTCTCAGAGGAGAGGAGCACCAGGCTATGTGGGATCCTAGCTGTGATGCCAGTGGGGCTCTTCTCCAACATGTGGGTGGATGTTGGACAGGCTGGAACCCTTTTAGTCATTCCAAATTCCCCCTCCCTTATGTATATTTGTGTCACTTTCTCTTTCATGAAGTGTGTGGCTTTTGTCTCTGTTCCCCAAAAAGGCAAATGCTGAGATACTGCAGTGGAAATGCTCTTCTGCCTGGTGGATGGGATGGTTTTAAATTGGCAAAGGGATGGAGCACACGGATTTTCCTGCTCACAGGTCCCCTGCCTCCTGCAACAAGTCTGTGCTCTAAAAAATGGCAAATTTGTGCCCTGTCTCCAAGTTTTGAACTGCCCGCTCGCTCAGCTTTATGATAATTACTGAGGTGTCCAAAGGGAAATAGCTTTTCCTTGTGGTCTGTAGAAGATTCCCAGTCAGTCCTTTGGCACAGCCTTTCCCCATTTCTCCCTCCTGGTTTATCACAGCCCTGAGACAAGGCCTACAAGGCTCGTCCTTTCTTTTTTTTCTTTATGAAATGCCTCGTGGTCCTTTTACCAGCACACTGTAAAACCTAATCATAAATGATTACAACTACAGCTGTCAAAATGAACGGCTGAAGTCCATTTTGGCAACGCTATGAAATATTATCCTACCAGGCTTTGCGGGGGCAGTTGGATTGTTGTGTGCTGGCAGCCGGAGCCTGGCAGTGCCCTGTAATCAGCAATGAGTTTCCCAGTCATTAGTTCAAATTAGAGCCGCTCTGATGACAAGTCCGTGGCAACTCCAAAGGCTGAGCAAGGTGCAGGCTGACCCTCCTCGCAAGCAGAGCAGAATGGTTTGTTTTGTCCCGATTTCTGAACAGAGGAAGGGCACAAAGCACTTGTGTAACACTGTGTTCAGACGGGTTGGCAGCCAGGAGGGCTGGGGCCAGCAGTGAGCACGTGGCTTTGGTCAGAGCAGCAGAAATTTCAGCAGGAGCCAGCCAACTCCTGGGATCTGGAGAGGCTTGGAACTTCCACGTGTTCTGTAGACCATGGTCCCCCCATACCCTTTCTTTGGGCTTCATTTCAGATCCACCTTTTCCTCATTCTCTCCTTCCAAAACAAAGCTAGGGAGACGTTTTTCCTGCAAGTAAACACAGGTGGATTTGCCCAGATCCAGCGGTGTGATGTGCACAGCAGGGTTTGCAATGTGAGCATCCAGCTTAGAGACCACAGGGCAGGGTAGGGCAGAAATTTCGATTTGGGTCTTGCTCAAAACTCCTGTGGGAGGCTCTGGCTGTCAGGGTCTCTGCTCCCAGCAGTACAGCAGCAAGAACAACCTCTTAAGATCTCCTGATCCTCTGGTTTCTCTCCCAGCCATCAGGCTTACCCCCTGGCTTCTAACAGTGAAGGTGCTGACCCAGGAGCTGCAGCCATGGAGGAGATGAAAGTTATCTGTGGATGAGAGTGGGATGTGAGCTCCAGGTAAAAGCTGAGCTTTGCAGAAATGGGGGAAAGGGGTGCTGTGAGCTTGCACTGCTTTTTTTCACAGGGCATGCTATTTGTGGGTTTTTTGAAGTCACAGCTCTTGAACCTGAGATTATTCGGGATGCTCAGCTTTCATTAATACAACAAAAGCTGTGAATTTCTAGCCCTCATGGTTACAGGGGAAAAAACTTGAAAAGAGACCCTGAGAACCAGAAAAAAACATAGTAAAATTAAAAATAGATGGCATACAGGAAGATTCCCACAGGTATTACTGCAAAAGAATTCCCTGCTGCCTGATCTGTGTTGGGTCACTCAGACCAAGCCACCCCAAACCTGTAATGCCCAAAATGTCTTGTGCCAGCACTTGGCCAAACTACAGAGCAGCTGCTGTCACTGGACTCCAAGCTGTATTTTCAAATGCCTGGGTTTAGCTGTGGAGATGACAGCAGCCCCCTCCACGCCTCTGTTTTCCTTCTCTGTGGAGTGAGAATAATAGCATTGGCTCATTGTCACAAATCACACCGAGCCCTTCGTCTGAGGTGGGAGGCGATGTTTCTCGAAGAACCTCAGGCGTTTTGGAAGCATAAGTCATGGTGAAAATCAGTTTGCAATTAGTCTTAGATGATTTTTGAAATTATTATTTCTCTGCTGGAGGGTGAGGTCTCATCCCTTACACGGAGTTATTGCTTTCACTCTGGAACAGGAAGTTTTGCTTCCGAAGGTTTTCCCCAGTTCCTACCCAGCTGCTAAACAAGCCCTTCTCCAGGTCCTGGAGGCCTGAGGCTGGACACACATTCGTGGGTCCAGTGCCCTCATGGGAGTGACCTCTGGGCACTGCTGATGCTGCCGCCTTCTCAGCCAGGAGCTTTCCAAATCGCTGCTGCTCTTGGATTTCTCTCCCTTCACAGCTCTGGCTGAGCCCTTTGAGTGGCTTTTAAATGCCACCTCCCCTGGGACTTGTTAAAGTGCTTTATCAGTGCCCATCTTCCTCTGCAGGGATGACCTTTAACTCATCCCTGCTGTTGCTACCTGACTCAGATCACCTTGGAAGAAAGGTTGCCATGGCGATTTCATATTCAGCTCAGGCAAAAAAACACAGCTTCTGTATCTTATTAAATGCTGCCTTTTGAGGACCCTACACATGGAGAGCCAAGGCCAGGGGTTGCATGCATTCACTACAGCCAGGAGTTTGGTCACCAGGAGTTTCCCTGCCAGCCAGCCTGGCTGTTCCTTACCCCCTTGTCGAGCCAATATGGGTTGTTTTGGGTTTGTTTTTTTTTTCCCGTGTTAGGTTATAAGCTGGGGGTTTGAAGCCATTAGTATTACTATGAAAACACTCCTCTGCAAAATGTCAATCTGCCTTTTCAGGGGGATTTTTCACCGCTCTAATCTAAACCGTGCTGTCAAATGTCAGGAACGGATGTTTAATGAGGATCAGTTGGAAGCCTTAATTGGATGGGTATTCAATGGGCTTCCTTTTTTTGGTTGTTGTTTTATCCTTGGGACTCTGTTTTCACAGAGATCCTCGTTAAATTTTAGAAGCTAATCTCCATTTAAACTACAAGCTCAGGGAACCGTGGTCCTTGGGGGCTGCTGGGAGCCACGGCTGTTGTGGGCTTTCATTGAATTCGTTTGGAAGGCAGAGAGAAAACCCATCCAGAACACTTCTGTGGGAGCAGTGAGGACCAGCTGGGGGCATAGACAGTTCGCTTCTTGCAAAAAACTAAGTAACACACGTGGAGAAAACAGTCTAAAGGCATCAAGGTTGTGGAAGAGATGGAGAAAAAGCCCAGGAGTGTTGTGGTGGCTGGCCCAGGGCTCTCTTCTCCACTGAGAATGTGAACACAGAGACACGAGGAAGGGGACCAGCTCACAGACATGTCCAGATGCACTCATCTCCAGATGGACTGGGCACCCCAGCAGTAGGCAGCAAACCCCTGATCCTTTCCAAGGCCATGAACAACCCCAAACCCTCATAATCCCTTAAAAACAGACAGAGATGATGCCTGCATGCCCTGCAGCTGCCTCTCCGGGCCTCATTAACTCCCTTCCATCCTGTTCCAGTGTTTCCCTGCTGTCACCTCTGTCAGAGGCAACAGGCGCTGCACAAAATGATTTTAGTGTGCCTGTCACCAAGCACAAAATGCATCGTGCTCTGTCGTCTCAGAAATTACAGCTGAAACTCCTCTGAGCCATCCAAAGATCATCCCAGCCCAAATCCAACATCCTCCTCATCTCACCTCCTGGCGTGTGATCCTGCTCCCAAATCCTCTGGCATGTACCATGTTTCTGGCAGACAGATGTACCTGATGGGGAAACAGCCACCTGGCAGATGCCCACAGCAGCCTGGAAGCCCCCCTGCACTTTATTGTCTGTGCAGCACGTGCTTCCTGACAGGAAAACCTTTCCCAGGGGGTTTATTTCTCCGTGTGAACTCAGCGTCCCGAACTCCTTTACACGAACAATTGTTCTTTGATTTTCTTTCCCCCCCTACAAAACAATTTGTAACAGATGATTGTTAAAACATCCTGGTTTCCTCTAGTTGTGCTTTTATTGCGTTTTTAAGTAAAACCTTGGGAAGACCATAAAAGACACATCGCAGATGCGAGTGTTTCCATGCCCTGTTTCACATTAAACACCCATAAATACCCGCACACCCCTTCAGCACCTCCCAGCCCCCTTTGGCCTGTGGCACACTCAGGGGTCCACGTTTTTAACAGACCCTTTGGCTTGGAACTGGCTCCTATTCCAACGCACATGCAACACCTTCCCTCCATCCCTAATTGCCTTTCATTTAACACATACAATTACCAAAATTGCTTCTTCCAAAAATAAACCACAGAATGTTCAGAGCTGCCTGGCTTCTCAGATGGTTTTCGGCCAAGAAATTTGTGCCCTCCTGGTCTCTCCTGGGAAGCCCAGGAGGAGGCTGGCATGCTTGTAAATCTGCCCCTTCCATAAAATCCCGAGAAAAGGTGCCGTGAAACTCGTGCTCGAGGCAGGTGAGACGCACAGGTTACAAATCACATCGCCTGCCCAGTCATTTCTAGCCATTTGTTATGGTGTCTTAAGTCAGCAACCTCAACAACTCCCCTGGTCTCTAGCCAGGAATAAAAGTGCTGAAGGAAATCAGGCCACGGTAATTTCCCCAAACCCCAGAGCTAACATGCATGGCAATTAATTAATTTAGTGGAGAGAGGTTTTTTTCCCTGCTATGAGCTCTCCCAGGGGCTGCCACAATAGCCCATCTCCTTGGCGGTCATCCCATGGCTGTAATCATGTGTCCCACACCATTCTTCAGGAAAATTCAGCAGAAATGTTTCCAGCATGATGCCTGAAATTCAGCCACTGGGGCCCATCATTCAAAACAGAAATGTGACCTGAAGAAGCGGATAAAGCCGTGGAGCTGCTGGGCTGCAAGTGCCTCTTGATTTCAGTGAGGTCAGGACAAGTCCCACCACACACTGGCTTCTCAGTGCAAGAAACAGCACAGCATGCTAAGACTTGGAGTCTTTTGGGGCTAATTATTTGTTTTAAAAGAAAAGAAAACATCCAAGTCTGGAGCTTGTGGTTAATAAAGAGCTCGTAGGAGCAAAGTTCATTTCCCCTAGAGTTGTTTTAGTCGTGGAAGAGCTTCAAGAGTTCTTTCCCGAGCTTCCTTGAATTTGTCATTGAAAGTTGCCTGAATTATGCCTGCAAACCTCTTTAAATCTGATCACAGATGGAGCATAAATGCCATGTTATTGAAGTTGAAGGACACAGCTTACTTTCTGGGGAATAATACGTTGGAGGAAGCTGATACAGAACCACTAGGATGATTCTTGTTTTGTTTTCTTTTAACCATGTTTCCTTCAAAGCTTCCATACACAGCACAATACTCACCCACCCCCGTGACGAATTCATTATTTTACAGCAAGTAAAATCAAACAGGAGACAAATGATTGTTGTGTAGTGCCATTAGTTTCAATGGCTTTGCACAATATTTGAGTCATTGGCTCTCGTCTAGCTTTGGAGGAATCCCAAATCTGGATGAATCTACGCGCATTATAAACCGTCCATGGGGCCAGGCCAGGCCTGCCTAACAGATGGAGGTCCATATGCTTTGGCTCTGCACCCATATGGAACACTAATATGCTGTCCAGGAATAGAGCATGCCTCTTCTCCTCTTCCTAGCAATCTCCAATCCAAAGCCGTTTCCAGACACAAGCCGAGTTAAGCAAGTTCATCTGGAAGCGGTGCAGCAAGACACTGCAAGACTGATGGTCCAAGTATAATATTTTCCTTGCTCTGTGGTTCCTGCTGAAGCCCAAATTGCAACATTTTCTAGAAAGCGGCGCCTCAGGCTTTCCAGAGCAGTGGTTAAAAACCTCATTACGCTGCTCTAATGTGCTTTAACCTTTGCTGCCTGGGTCGTGCGAGAACACTGAGTGCTCCGTCAGCCCTCGCCAGAGCAGCTTCTCCAGGCAACCAAGCCAGCAAACAGCTGAGGGTATTTCACAATGCCTGGGAGGCTTTGTTTGCTGGAGGCACAGGATTAGTGTCAGATGGCCTGCCACCATCTCAGCACAGGGGGACTTAACTTTTATTGCTGGCAGCGTTCCTCCAGCAGCGCCGTGTGTTTGTTCTGGCTGGGCACTTCGAGAGGGGAAAACGGTCTCAGCTGCTTTCTGGCCTTCAAGGATAGTGTTTTTTCCTAATCCATGCTCAAACTCTTCTTTTCTCATGGATACAATACAACATATACAGCTCACTTCTGTTTTGAGGATGTGAGCAGTAAATTCAATGCACTGTGCAGTCTTCAAGGAGTTTGTTATCTCCTTTAGGATGGCACCTCCCTGACCATCCCTGGGGTCTGTCCTCCTCCTGCCTGTGCCTTCTTTAGGGGGTTGGAGATGGCCGAAGATTCCTTCATTAACCAAGCAGGAGATATTCCCATCCATGTTGTTACTTCATGTTTGTTCTCAGCTCACACACGGCCATCACAGTGGGAAGGGTCAGTGAGTGCCGATCCTGGTTCTCGTGCTCCTGGTTCTCGTAGGGGCTCTGGTAGATTTGCTTGGAGATGATGCTAAGCAGCCAAATGCATCTGCCTCCAGCTGGGCTGTGGAGGGAACCGGCCTGTGACAGCTTCACTTGTGCATCGGGTTAGGTTTGATGAGCAGGAGTTCATCAGACAGGAGTTACTCCAGCTGGAAAAGCAGCTTATTGCTGAATGCCTTCATGTTGCTAATACTGGGAAAGAAGTCCATGCTCTTGGGTGAATGACGATTTTTTTGGTTATCATCCAGGCCTCTGTCCAAGGCCTTTCTCAGTAGTTTGTTTGCCTACATGGGCAATGTGCAACCATTTGGGGGGCACAAATACGACATGGAGTCCACTCCCTGCTGCTGCTGGTATCCACAGTGAGATGACCCTATGTAGAACTCGGACATGAGCACTACTGGAGTTGCAGAGCAGATTTGCCCGCTCGTAGGTGCCCAATTTTTTTCACAGAGAAAAATAAGATTAAGTAGTAGTGAAGAAGAAAGAAGAAAGAAGAAAGAAGAAAGAAGAAGAAGAAAGAAGAAGAAGAAGAAGAAGAAAAAGAAGAAGAAGAAGAAGAAGAAGAAGAAAAAGAAGAAAGAAGAAAGAAGAAGAAGAAAGAAGAAAGAAGAAGAAGAAGAAGAAGAAGAAGAAGAAGAAAAAAGCTAGAAAGTGTTTGATGTGGTTAAAAAGGTGACCCCAAAATGAAATTCTGCTGTTTGGTGCTGAGGGTGATAGAGCAACACTTAAGAGATGAAAATACGTGCTAATAAACCATTTGTAGACATGAGAAACCTAAAAATTAAAGCAGCCAAAAGAGTTGAAAAATGTATGGTTTGACAAATCATTACACTGGAGACCATGGTTATGTGCCTGGTTTTACCTCCTGACACTGAGGGGCGCTCTGGAGGAAACCAAACCATTTCCCTGCCATCCCTTGTGGGTCTCTCAAAGCTTTAAGCTTTAATCTCCATAGTTTCAAGCCTCTCTATCATGAAATTGGATTGTTTAAATTTTGAAAAAGAGTGGTGGATAAAAAAAACAATATCTATGTCATGATTTGTAGATGGTGCAACCTTTTTGAGACTGTTTTGCACAGAAGTAAAAACAAATTTGTTTTGGGATCAACTGAAATAATTTGTATCATTTGAGACTGACTGAAGTGCTCAGTGTTATTCCCAAGAAGTATCCAAAACGCAATGTAAAAATGCAAACAACTTTCATTACACCTTGAATACAAAATATTGTGTCTTTCTGGTTTGCAAGACCGGTGTCTCAAAAAAAAAAAAAAAAGCTTTTTCACAGGACTAAAGAAACCCCTCAGGCAGCTTGAAAAGAAATGAAAAGGTAATTTGAATCACAGTGAGTATTTGCACTTTGCTCACTAATTATCTGGGCTGTGACTGAAGCAGAGGGTTGGTTATTGACCTGCAGCAAGCCCTGGCTGACGGAGAGTTTGGGGGAAGGGGACTGTCCCTCCTCCATTCCTCTCCTCTGGGGCTGGGAGGGAAGTGGTGCCTCGGGCAGCCCTGCCTGGGCGAGGGGCTGGGGGGTGTGGGAAGCAGCCAGAGGATCCTGTGCTGCAGTTCAGAGGAGCTGCTGCAGCTCAAACCACCCCAGTCAGCTTTAAACAAGGCAGGGCAGGTATTAACTATAAAGGATGTTGGCAGTGGAGCCTGCGGACTCTGCAGTTTGACCAGAGGAGATGTTCTTGGTGCCAGGGACAGATATGGGCATGATCACCCCCGGGAGAGCAAGAGCTGTGTCACCCTATATATATATACACATATATACACATATATACACACATATATATACACATATATATACACATATATACACATATATATATATACATATATATACACATGCCAAAGCCGTGGCAGACTCCAAGGCTGGGATACGATGCAGCAAACCACGGCCGAAATGAAAAGCCGTTCACACAGCTGGGCTTCTCACCGTGGCATGGGGAGCAGGCAACACACAACCCTTATCCCCAAGCTGTTGTACATGGAAAATGCCCCACACGGTGAGGAGAACACCGTGTTTGGCCAGAAGCACCTTTTAGAGCACCGCCCCAAAAAGCCACAACGGGAAACAGCCCCAAACTCTGGGCTTAGCCAGTTGCAGATTCAAGTTTGCCTCTATTTTGCAAGTTTAGGTCACTTCTTACCGTCCAGAGGCCTTTTGGCACAAATGTGCCTAACCCATGGTGGGGGAGGTCCCCATCCCAGAGCCACCAGCACCACCAGTTTGGACCGGCCTCACTGCTGGAGGGAGTGGTGGGATGGAGGAGGGAAGAGCAAGGGGAGCTGCTCCTGCCATTCAGGGAAGCTAACCACATTCAGGGTGCAACATGTGCACCTGCATCTCTGCCTACGTAGCATCAATACTCTCTTTTGTTTCACTCTTGATGACAGAAGAGCCTTAATTGGGCATGAAGAAATCCATCAAGCAGCAGCTTGGTGCAGCCGCCGGGTCCCCACAGCATCTGGCAGCTGCCGTGCTGCTCCAGGGCTGGCGGCTGCCCCAAAATAGCCCAAATATCATCCACCCACTCCAAGCACTGCTGCAGGAGGCAAATCTAAAGCTCTGCTCCTGCTGCTCATGAACAGCACAAGGGCTTTATGGCTTGCTGGGGCTTGGTGGAGCCAGGTCCCAGCTATTTGCTGGAAACCGAGATGATAAATTATGTTTCCAACCTGAGGAGCTGCTCAGAGAACCAGACCAGAGGGCTTGACACAAAACACTAAAGCAAGGGGAAATTTCTAGTTGTTTTTGTGCATATAAACACAGCAGAGACCAGCCTGCATGGCAGCAAGGTGAAATGGGAGCTCAGCCAGGGATTTCAATAGCTGCAGGGTCTTGCTCATGGTTTAATGCATTTTTACAACACGGGTGGAACAGGACCCATTCTGGGAATAGAAACATCACCAGCAATTTCATCCCTCTGAATAATTTGCTTATAACTTGCCTGTGCTTTGATGCAGCAGCTGCTTCAAGGGCACCAGAAAAAAAAAACCCTTCTCCCATCCCCTTTTCACCCCCCAGCACACCCCTGTTGTGCTGCTGTAGCTTCAGCTCAATAATCTCTGTAGGCACAGCGAGGACATCCTGATGGCTTTGGATGTCTCCCTGGCACAGCACTGACATCCACCCCACGTGGGCAAACAAGCCCAGCCTTCCCCTCTCCTTCACCAGCAAAGGGGGTCCCAGGGTCTCCCCATTTAATCCCATGGCACTTCATGGTCTTGCCTCTCCTCTCGCCCTTCTATTCGATGAAAATACAGAATAAAAATAAAACCCCTGCACATTTATTTCATTTTCTCTATTTTTATTTAAAAAGAAGGTTTGCTAACAGCAATCAGTACCATGGCCCAGGCCCCTCGATACAACAGTTGGCTTTAGCAGTCCCTACAGCTCCATCCCTGCTCTGTCCCTCCCCCGTGCTGGGGACGAACCTGGGAATTATCTGGCTTTAAGAACCACTCCTGAATCACGGGAAGCTCCTTGGGATTGCAGATTACTTCCATCCTGCAGTTTTACTCTCTGTCTCTTTCTGTGTCAGCTTAAGCTGAGGTTCACAGCCAGGTTCAGCCGTATTGTGAAACTAAAGTCAAGTAAAAATAAGACCCAGAAAAAAAAAAAAAAAAAAAAAAGGCACCAGGTTTTAAAAAAATAAGACATGAAAGAAATAATTTTCTGGTGCTGGAAAGAAACATCCCTTCAGTGGCAGATTAGCCCACATTTATCCACTATAATGTTGCTTATACCCTAATCTTAGCCATCTTCACCTGACACTAATTAGCAGGCTGGAGACTCCTATGGGTACAGTAGCTTCTATGGCCCAAAACACGAAAGTGAGCTCTTCCTTTTACCAATTGAAGCACTCAGCTTTTAAAGAGATAATGTCAAGTATTTCAGCCCCAAACTGTACACTTTTTAACTTAAAAAACACAGCAGCAGAAGGAGGCCCAAAGGTGATGATACCCAGCCATGGCAGCAGTGAAATGCATGCCTGAGGTCTGCCTGTGCAGTGTTATTTACTCTCCCACAAATTAAACCCAAACAGCCTTCGCTGAACCCTGGACTCACCTGCATTCTGGCACTGAGTGCTAATTAGAAGACAAACAGAACAGGCTACGGAGGCAGAAAATGAAACAGAATCATCAGATCCATCTAGTTGCCCAAAAATCAGAGAAAAGCAAATGTGGTTATAAAAAATTCTTCATATTTTGGGTTCTGTCTGGGAGAAAAAAAAAAGGAAAAGATTATTTCTATGATGTTCATCACTAGGCAAGCATCCCGTCAAGATCCATCTGACACCCTCTTTAACTGTTGAGAGAGATAATTAGGGCTTGAAAGGACTGACAGAGCGGGACTCCAGGAATTCAGTGCTGTGTGCTGGTTCTTCAGGGAGAAACTGAAAATAAATTATTTAGACTTGAAAAAGTCCCTTGAAGTCCTGTGGTCTTTCTGCTTGGCTGGGTCTAGGCCTATCACCCATATTTCGGCAGTTTTTGGAAGAGGAGAGAAGGCAGGCTGCTTGGCAGGCAGCAGTTGGGAATTAGAGGAATTAGAGCTGGATGTACTTATGGTTTTCACGAGCCCTGACAGCTGCTGAGTGTCTTTGTGGCACAGTGAGACACTCAACACTAATGGTGCTGGTTTGTGGCAGCAAAGCTCTTCCTGCCACGTTCCAGCATCTCTGCTCCTTCCCACACTGCTCCTTAGAAAAGGAAGAAAAATACACGTTCAGCACCCTCATGGGCTCGATGCTGATGCTCTTGTTCTCTGGAGGCCCTCACGTGCGTGAGTGTCACCGGCATCAGCTTAGCTTTGCTCCCTGCCACCTCCTGGAGACCCAGCTGCAGCCCCGGAGGCCTCTCCCTCACCGCTCAGAAGGCCGTGCCCAGCCCGGTGCTCCATGTTCACATGGATCTGGGCACTGGTCCCCGCGGGGCAGGACCCGGGTCCTGCTCAGTGCCACGGGCAGTCCCCGGGCTGTGAGAGCCGCCAACAAACCTTCCCTGCCCACCCCGCTCCCTGCCCCCTCCCCTCCCCGCCACGAGCACGGGGCCAAGGACGCGCCTCGCTGCCGGCGCCCTTGGCCAAACAAACTAACTACCAACCTCGGACCAGTCACGACAAACGGCTCACGTTTACCCATCACCTAACATACCCTCAAAAACCAAGGCCACCTTCACACCTTTTGGATGTAAGGCAAACACCCTTCGAGTCCAGCAAGCCCCACGGCAAGGGGTCTTGCCCAGGCCAGTCTTGCCAGATGCTCCTGCATCTCTCCTGCCCCTCCCTTGGTGAACACCGAACAGTTATAATACTCAGGTCAATATATATAGGTACCACGTAGATATATTTGTGTCGCTGTCCTGCGCGTTAACAAAGACGACCAACCCCACCAGGCACCGCTCGTCCTTTCCGCCCCCTCCCCTTCCTCCCGTGGCTGTGCAGGAACGTGGCCAGGGACCACCCTACGTGGCCCCATCACACTCCCCCACAGTCAGCTTCAAGGCTCCTTGCTGGTGCAGCGTCTTTAAGGCTTTGAACTCCAAGGGCATGGTGTGCGGGCTGGCCTGCGAGGTGTAGCCGTACTTCAGGCTGTCGTAGTAGTGGTACTTGACCGGGTTCTGGTTCTGGTCCAGGGGAAAGGGCCAGAAGCCATAGAGATAGATCTGGTTGCAGAAGCGGGTGGCCAGGGTGTACATGAGGAGGCCGGTGGTGGGTCGCTTGATGTGCACCTTGTTGGTCAGCCAGTACCTGCAAAGGGACAGTGGAGCCTGTTATTCACCCCGCACACCAAGCTCGTGTCCGGCACGTTTTCCCTCTCCAGCCTCTGACTGAGATGTGCTGGTGATTCAAAGTGAGAGGTTTCTGACTAGCAGAGTTCTCCACGCCAAGAAAAAGCCTCTCTAGGGACTGCATCCTCCTGCTCTCTGTCTGCTGGTTACATCACACTTGTTGCCATGGCACTGAAGCATCCCATGCCTCGACAATCCTTTATGAAAAACAAATTGCTTGCAACAGTGGCCTTCAGTACTTCAGCCTACAATTATCTTCCAATCAACCCCGGAGATCAATACCACAGACCAAAGCATCCACATGTCAAGTAGACTCCAACAATCCCTCAAAGCAGACACAGTCAAACACATGCTGATGACTTTCATTGATGAACGAAGATTTTTACTCTGACAGCAAACACGACAGGGCTGGAAAAACATCTGCCTTGGAACAAAGGGTCACCAGGCTGAGAGAGCTAAAATGCACTGCTGAGTTCCCATTACACCCAGCGACTGCTGCTGTGATCCTGGACCAAGATACATCACCACACTCGGCAGCATGAGTCCATCAGACACACAATATGGCACACTGCAATATATAATGTGAGATATGGAGGTCAGCTGTGCTTGCTGCTGGGAAGCACGTTAGTTTTTATGAGGGATGGCAAAAAGAACAGGGGAAGGATGTAGTGATGCAAGAGCAGAAACGGTATCAGCCGTGGTATTTTGGGCTGCTGATAAAAGTTACTGCAGCATCAACATCCTGTACAAAGATGTTTCCAGCGCCCTGTATTTATTGCAAAGGCAACTTATCTGGTTCGCTCAGCAGGAAAACACTGTCAGAGGAGTAAAATTGGAAAGCGAAAGGCTTGGGGAGGTAGAAGATGTCCCCGTCAGGCACACTCCCTCCTCCCCCAGTGTCTCTGATGCCAGCACTGCCCCAGAGCAGGCAGGGCTGGTGCAGGCAGCACATCCCACTGTGCCACAGCCTGTCTGAACCCTTGGATTATTTTTAACAGATATTTCCAAGGGCCTGAGCTCAGGTGAGTGACTGGCAGCACCCTGGATAAAAGGCAGGAGGAAGCAGAGCAGAGCATGTGGCATTTCTGTGCTCTCACCAGACATCTGGGATCCTGAGCCGGGTCCTGCTGTCGCAGTGGAGCCCCAGAAGTGTCTTGCTCCTCATTCGCACTTTCTGCTGGGCTCCTGAGGGTCTGGTGCTCAGACAGCAGGAACTCTTGGGAGAGCTGAGCCTTAATCCTGCAAATTAGCTTTTCACGAAAGCCATTAAAATTTAGCAACCAAGGCACAAAACGTGCTTTCTTGTTCTCAGCCAGATAAGAGAAAAAATTGACTTTTGTGGTGAATCAAATTCTGGAAGCAGAGTGGCTGCCTCGGCATGTGCAGGAAGGGCAGAGGGACAGTTTTTTGGGGTGCCAGACAGGAGTTTTCAAGCACGTGGGGCTTTAGCAAAGGATGAATACGATGTTTTGGGAAGGAGGTCTTTGCCTGGCTTATGCTGGCATCCAGCATGAAAAAAGAGCAAGAAAGTGGGGGGAAGGCAGTATTTCAGTGGCACAGCATCAGCATTTTCTGTGCTTGCCCAACCACAGGGCTGTGCTGTGGGGACCCAGCAGAGCTCGCTGCAGTGCCACGCCAACCTGCTCCCACAGGTAGCCATAAAGCAGCCTCCTTGATGAGTTTATGGGTAAGCACATTAGACCCCCTGTGTGCAGAGGGAAATGGGAGATTATCACAACCATTTAACACTGTGAATTAGGGTATCCTCACGCAGCAGGAAAGCCACCTGAGAAGAACTGTCAAGCCATATTAACCAGCTGGCTTTGGGGGAGGACAGCTGTCTGGGTTTGTCCTGCAGCTGCTTTAGCCTTAAAACCCTCCTTTTATCAGTTCACCAGCTGGAGCACACAGAAAAATACTGGTGACCTTTTGCCCTCCGAAAATATTAACTTTTGTGTTTTGTTAAGGCTGTAAATACTCTATGAACGTCCAAGGACCTGACAGCATGATGAAGTGACTCTTCCACACAGGCACAGGACATTCATGTGACCACCAGTTTCACGCATATTAGCAATGAGAAAAATGGCCTGGGTCAGACGCTGAAGCACCCTACAGACACACGCTGTACTCTGCAACCCAGCACATACAAAAAACCTTACCAAGACCAACAAGTGTGCACAAGCCACCACCCAAAAGCGGCCCTACCACAACCAACCCAGTGTATCCACCTCAGCACATGCAGCTAGTGAGCACTCACTTGGCAGTATTGGGGTAGGGAACACTGGCAATTCACTTTTTTAATAATGAAAATTACAACCTGGCTCTTTTGTCTGTATTTCCCTTTGTTGCAGGCAGGGTATTGCAAAAACCTCGCTCATGCAGCATTATAAATTCTCACCACAGGTTTGAGAGGCAGTGATGGACTCCAGGCTGTCCCAACCCACCCACACGGATGACATAACATAACACATAATGCCCAATCCATACAACAGGCCATGCCACAGCTCCTGCAATTTTTTTCCTGGACAGTGAAGGTGGGAAATCCTCTGGTGAGGTCTGGGAAATACTTTTCAATGACTGGTTTGTGATGGGAGTGTCGGAGCTATGCAAGATCTTCCTCTTATCTCTCCCACCACTGTCCAGCTGAGACAGCAACCACAACCCCGGTGCAGGAGAGAACAGCTGGGGATGGAAATAAAAACCTAATTAATTCTGTAAATCCAAATGAGGTTGTCTGGGCGCACACGGGATGCTGTGTCAACAGCGCACCTTTAATATGCGAGGTCCAGGATTTTAATTAGGAGGAAAGATAATCTCGAAGCAGGCAGTAATTATTTTTTGAATTGGCTACAGCAATCACCATAACTATTAACTGCAACATTTTATGGAAAGAGACAGCAATTAAAAGAGAAGAGCAAAGAGCAGTCCTGAAACCCAATACCTCTGTTCTCAGAGCTGTTCTCCCAGCGAGGACCTCCTTCAGAAGCTGGTGCTGTGTCTGTAAATAAACCCTCAGGCGTGGATGCAGCTCCCGAGGTAGGCAGGAGCCTGAGCAGGATGTGGCTCAGAACAGGAACCATGATGCTGTCAGGGAAAAATTGCCTGAGACAGCTCTGGTTTCAGATCATGATAGTGACAGATGGAAAATGCCATCAGATCTTCAAGGCCATCTTTTGTAAGCAGGCAGCCTAGACACAAACCCTAACACCTTCTTGAACTGAGACTTAAGAAGAGCAGCTCAGAGAGTCTCATCCTACAGCTGGGAGGTGGTTCTGGTTGCTCCTCATCTCCTAATCATCAACTGGAGATGATTAGAAGTCTCCTAAGCAGAACTGCTGCCAGGTGCCTGACCATCAATGCATGCCTCTTGTGAAGGGGCTGCTCTGCAGCCACAGGGAAAGGAACTGCTGTATTGGGACCTTAAAGCCCAGTGGGAATCCTTCAGGAGGCAAAACTCTTAAACTGCCCCTAGGAAGACACAGCTGCCACCTGAACCAGGGAATGTGGCAGCCTCCTCACTGCACACCTGGAGCACGTGCCCCACTACACTGACAGTGCTCATCCTCCTCCCTCCTCACTGAATTTGGGGAGAAGAGCCTGGCCTGGATTTGGGCTGGAATGCTGGGTGCAAAACTCCTCCCTGCATTCAAGGACTGCTAGAGAGGGCAGGATCCTGCTCTCTGCTTACCAACCACCTCCTGATATGCCTGAAAAAACCTAAAATAACTTGCACCCTCCAGGTAAGGGTTAACCCACAGGATAAAATTAACAGAAAATCCATTGCCCTGATGAAATGAATAGAAGACTTAGGTCAATGAAGAAATCAAATTTCAGCAGTATCAGCTGCATTATTTTGTGATATAAATCAGAATAGCTGAAATAATGCAATTTCAGACTCTTTCGAAAGAGCTAATTCATAAAAGTGTGATATAAACACAAGCTGTTGTGGAAGTGCTAGTCCTTGACTGGCAGCAGTGTATTATCAGTCTGCCACACACATCCTGCTCCCAGTAATACCAGAGAAAAACCAGACACAGATAACCAGAGAGAGTGCCCTGACTGACGTTGGTGCAGGTGGGGACAGGACCCGCTGGTGCTGGCAGGGGACAGAACATATCCCAGTGCTGGGTGGATGACGTGCTGGAGCCCAGAGAGCAACTGCTATCCCTCCATTCAGCTTCTTCCAGCCCTTTTCTGTCCAGGTATCGAGTCTCCTCTGTCACCTCCACCAGAAGAGCCAACAGCCACGTACAGCAATGAGAGCTGTGCTGGACAAGCAGGAACGGGCATGTCCCCATCCAGCTGTTAACACTGACTCCAAAAACTGGATCTGGTGTCAGTCAGGCTTTATCCACAGGCTGGGCAAAGCCCAAACACCAAACCCAGCCTCCTTGTCCAGGCTGGATCCAGACCGTGTGGCCTGGCTCTGGTTTTGGTGACTTGGCACAAGCAAATCAGCTCTGAGCCACAGAAAAAAACCTCTCTTCTCCTCCAGGTCTTGAGCTCTGTGATGCCTTTCAAACACATATGGTACTCAACATCCCCAAGTTAAAGCATTTCCAAACAGACATAAAAGGAAAATAATTGAGAATAACCTCATTTTTTTCACCTTTCCCTTCTATGCCCCTTCACTTCCTTCTAAAAAGAAAAGACTAAATCTTCCTGATTAACAGGAACAAATTAACTCCCTTGGGGCGCCAGTGCAGACACACCACAGCTTGGGTTCAATGTGCCTCATGTGCAGAAGGGGTGAGAATAATAGCTACACAAGGATTTCTTTACAGGACATGCACAGATCTAACCCACATGTGGCTAAAGGGGGTGTTCACAGTTCCCTCTACATCCCAGCCCAATCACACACTTGTGAATGGCTGTTTTCTTCCTCTACACCCTTTGGACATCTTTTTCCCTCAGCTGAGCACAGGACCACTGTCCTTAAACCATCTGTGGGACCAGAGGGGAAGGGCTTTGAGGCACAGGACCCCAGAGCAGGTATTTCAGAGGAGCCCCTGTAAGCATGAAACACCGTAAAGGAGGAAGCATGAAGCAGCTGGTTTAGAAACCCCCAAGTGGGTGATGCTGGCCAGACACTGGTGGACACAGCAGAACTGATCTCGAGATAGAGGGTGAGGAAAGCTGAGCTGGGAGGGCTGCGAAAAGGAAAAGCAGGAGCTTAGGTTTGATGTGTTAGAGAAAAGGAGAGGCTGCGGAGGGATGCAAAAGAGTTCAGTCAGAGCAACAGGTCAGAAGAATCATCTGCACACATGTCCTGCAAATGAGGCAAAGGATGCTGGAATGGATGTGGCATAATGGGGACACAAGGCGAGGAGGGACCAGGTGAGGGTTTCCACCATGGCTGACGGATGGGAGAGGCATCGTGCCCTGAAAACTCAGCGAAGGCTCAGCCACTCTTTGGGTGTGAGGGCCCAAGCAGACATCCAAGGCAAAGATGAATGCACCTGGTGGCCTGTTGGGCTGCAGTTCTGAGTGCACGTGGCACCCTGGGCCCTGGGCAAGGCCAGCGCTGTCCTGACGAGCGCACGCCAACTGTCACGGCTGGGTGGATGTTAAACCTAATGGAAGACCAGGCCAAGGAGCTGCAAGGTTTATTGATTTTTAATTTTTTTTTCCTCTCAAGAAGCCCTTAACAAAATCTTATGGGATTGGAATTGGTTACTGCCAAGAGACCCTTGTGATGGACACAATGAGAAATGCTAGACCAGATTAGACAGAGCAGAACGTGTTCATGAAATTCGCTGCAAGCAGTGACAGACAAACCTCCAGACACAATTATTTTCCCTCTCTTTCTGCATTTCATGTTATTTCTTTAATGAAAGCTGCTCGACAATAGGGATTTCTGGAGACACTAACAGGCGACATGTAAGGGGCTTGCTTGCTCCCCCAGTCAGGCGAGGAGCACGGGGCTCGCCAGATGAATTGCTCAGGAGACATTTTATAGAATTGCACACACACCCTGAAACACACAACAGGAGCTGGCTCCTGTCACCAAACTGTTCCCCTCTTCAGCCCCAGGAGTGACTGTGCTTCCTTCTGAGCTCCTTCATCGGAATGCTGAAGGCTCTCTCCCCTCCTGGCGTCAGCTGAACCGTGTGAGAAGAGCGTCCGTCCTATTGCACCGATTATCCCGAATCAACAACACAAAAAGATATCAGCAAACATTTAAAGCACCCTCACAGCTAGAAAGGTGATGTCTCAAATGATGCTGTTAAGGACAACAAAACCAAATGCTTTTTACTTATCTCAGCAATGCACCCTCTACAAATGCCCCAAAATGCACTGAAAATTATAGGGAAAACACTCAATTGCCACTGAAATGCGTTTTGGTTGGAGGGAAAGCAGAGCAGGACAATAAATACTGTGGTTCAAGGAGGAGTCAAGGGCTCACAAATGTGTTTTGCTGGTAGTGGAGAAAAAAAGGCAACACTTCTGTGGCCAAATTGAAGTTGGCTGAAATGTCAGCCTTTGTAGAAAGTGCTATTCCTTGGAAACAAAAAATGTAAAAGGGTGCCTTGGCTGAAAGACTTCCCCCATTTCTGATTTCTTTGCGACTTCCAAATCAACTCAGGGTAGATGATAAAAGGTAGTTTTATCCAAAAAGGGAGAAGATGGGACATCTCTGCATCAGCAGCCCAGTGCAGCATAGAGGGATGTGCTGTGGGGCTTTATGTATCATCAGTTCTCTGCTGCACGCCACATGCCACAAAATGTATTTGTTTCACAAATCTCAGATTTGTCAAACAAAAGTGTAGTGCTATGAACTGGCACAGAGAGAGCTGGAGAGACAAGAGGACATTGCTGGAGACCATATCCCTCATAAGGAAAAATACGGGGTGATTATAGGAATTGGACAGTGTCACAGAAGATGAATAAGCAAACTGCTAGTGATTCTGGTCAGTTTGACGTGAGGAAGGATTCCTTCACCCCAGCCACATCATATCAATTACCCTGAGCAGATGGTCAAGACAACCCTATTTGTACCTGAGAGACTTCCTAAACAGCACCAGGAGCATCAGCCACCTCCCTCAGCTGTGCCCAGTTCATTCAGTTCTGCCTCAATCACTTTTAAATCCACCCAAGTCCAAACCTGAGGAGCCTGCAACAAGGAAAGGGGTAACACTGACTCCAGCCTTCCCCCAGAACTGCACAGCCCTTTGCCCCCCAGCCCTGGGTGATCCCTCTGCGAGCTCCTGGGCCAGGCCACAGCATTCTGGGTCAGCGTTGAAATGCTCCCATCAGTTCCGGCTTTCTGAGGGGGCTGCAGTTTTCATTAGATTAATTGCTAATTAGTAGGCATCCTTGTTTTCCTGCTGATAAACGTGAGAGCAGGAGGGCAGGTCAGGCAACAGCTCCCTCGGCTTAGAGGGCAATCCCTGACGAGGATTAGCACTGGCCTCTGTGGCTATAATTGAATTAGTGCTGCCCCTGTGCTGCCAGGAGCCACCTTCTCCACTGCCCCAGCACAGCGACCAGCCCAAGGGACAGGATCGAGGTCTTGGCTGTATTTCCAGCCAGGACCTTGGAGTTTGCCATCAGCATCAGCCCCTGTCCAGCCACGTGCCGGTGCCATATTCATCCCCGACACCACCAGCTCACTTCACTTGCTTGGTCTGACTGGTTGCATCCCTCTGAGCTCCAGGAGGTTCTGAGAAGCCCAAACCCACGTTCCTTGCACGGGACCCCAGTAAAGTCCACGGTTACACTAAAACACGTGCAAAAGGAAGGCACTGTTCCGAGCCGTGGGGGAGAGCGGGGGCATTGCTCCAGGCACGAGACAGCACCGAAGCCCTGGGCTTCTCCCAAAACCCCTGCATCTCCTCCAGCCAGGCAGGAACTGCCAGCCACAGGTGGTGGCTCCAACACTGCTCTGCTGGAGCTGCACAGGGACAACCAGTGTGCCAGCCAGCCCAGCTGGACTGCAGGGCTGTGACACAGAAAGGCCAGGAAGATGCTGTGAGTTGGAAGATAAGCTCAACAGCTGAGCTTGTGGAGGCATCCTCCTCTCCTGTGGGAAAGTGATGCCTAACCCTTGCCAACTCCTCTGCAAAGCTTCCTATGGGAAGTTCCTGGCACTGGGAATGGTTGCCAACACAGGATTAGCAGCCTGTTGATTTAGAGGGCTTATTACAGGAGCTTAATTCTATTTTGACAGATGAAAGTAAGTCAATTACAGCTAGAAATAGCTCCGAATTTGGGTTGGGGGATTTTTTTTCTTCCTGTCTTCCCTTTCTGTGAGTTATGGTATCATTTCCCTCTCTTTCTTTACCTCAAAGCCAGTGTTTTCTGTGAGATGCCTCTCTGGCCCAGGGAAGCCTCTAACACAGGCACCGGGAGCAGATGTGGTACTTGCTCATTATTGCTGCCTGTGAGGCACCGTGGCACCACTCCACTCCTCCCAGCCCCCCCAGGAGCCCCTCCTTGGGCTTGGTCCTGGTGGAAACGACCCCAAAACCTGTCCCCTACTCACCCCCAGCACTGACACACAACCTGAGCCGGGACAAGCAACACCCAGCAGGGACCCACTGACCAGCAGAGCTCAGGCTCAGAGGTGTAGGGGAGCAGTGCTCAAAGAAATCAAGGAACATTCATGCTGAGGCTCAGAAGTGGCTGAGCACCAGCTACACATAGAAATTCCCATCCTGTGAGATTAACAGGGTCCAGTCAGGATCAGAGGACAACTACTGTCGTAAGTCATCTCCAGCAGAAGTCACTGTCTGCCTGAACTCTCTAAATGCCTAAGGAATCACAATCTTCCTAGAGAAATAAAGCACTAAAGCAAGAGCCTACCCCATTACCAAATCATTTACATGAAAGTTTCACTCCTGGGGCTCTCTTTCTTTATACTCTTCCCATCCCCACCACACCTGTGTCTCCTGTACACCTGAAGATGCAAGCAGAGAGCAGAAGGACCCCTTCATCCCCTCAGAGTAAACCCAGTCACCACCACCTGGCCCTGTTTATCTGATCAGCAGGACCAGACCACGTCACTCCCCTCCCACCCAGGCTGGCACACGAGCTCCCTGCCTTGAGGACCTGTGTGAGACTTGTACGTGTCACTCAAGCACAAGGTGACAAATCTCATTGCTAGTTCAGTGCACGCACGTTTCTCCAAGGAAAGCCCTAACCACAGGCTGGGGAGTTATGGTCACACCCCAGCAAAGCCGGAAGACTGAGGCTTGGATATTGCTGAAAGCCTTCACACTCAAAGAGCACAGTGGGGAGCCCCTGTTCACAAGGTGGTCTCCAGTTCTTATCTAGGGACTGTGCACCACCCAGTCCTCAGGGTCTGCAGAAACAACTTGCACTGTTTTCCTCCAGCACAAACCCATGGATCACTCTCCAGAGCTCAGGAAACCCCGGCTCAGAGCACACCAGAGAGGCTCTCACCCTCGGACAGCATGCAGCAGGCGCAGCGAGGGGTAGGCAGTCCTGACGTTGATGTGGTGCTTCAGGATGAGCTCGTTCACCCACTCCACCCGCTCCTTGCCCCCCTTGGCCATGAAGGCCGGGATCCAGAGGATGCTGCCGTTGAGGCTGTGCAGGCGCTGCAGCAGCTTCTCCCTCCAGGTCTCGTTCACCAGGTCCTCGAAGGCGCGTTGGATCACCGAGGGGTTCATCGTCACCAGGTCAGTCTTCATGCCCACGTCCTGAGAGTACTCCTGGACAGGGGCCAGGTTGCACCTGCACAGGGAAACACCCAACAGCCCTGTTCAGTGGACAGAGAGAGGGCAGCAACAGGCACGAGGAGGGTGTGATGCCAAAAGCCAGGGCTGGTGACAATGTGCCCATTCGCCCTCGCTTTTGGGAGGAAGAGGAGGGAGAATGACTCTCTGCAATAAATTGGTGATGATGAGCCATCTCCATCTCAGGCCACCATCCCTCAGCACGATGGCACGTGCACACGTGTCCCTCTGGGACAAGGCTAACGTCACCCATAACTGTGGTGTCTCGTGGGTGGTTTGTAGCGAGCAGCAGCTCTTCTGGTAGTGCTCAAAAATAACATCAGCAACAAACCTCCAGTCTTTGCTCCCACGGCAGATTTGAGACAAAACAGCCTTTCCTACTCAAGGAAAACACTTGCCTCTTGATTCCAGCCCCGCTGGAGTAACATTATCCCAAATGCCTTTTCTCCTCCTGGCAAGTCTCTGCAAACAGCAGACCTGGTGGCACCGGTGGTGATAATGACACCAGCAGGAGGGGGATGCCAGGACATGGTCTCCACAGGGCCTGGCAGTCTGGAAGCTGTGACCCTCAAAAAACACCTCTTCCTGTAGTGTTCATTGGTGCCTCCTCTCAGGCTGTACATGTGGACACGGGGCAGGAGCCACGAGCTCCTGTGTCACACCAGCATGAGGGCTGAGGGCCTGTGGGACAAACTGCCAACAAATCACCCTTGTTAGACAGTGGTTTCCTACAGCTCCTTGAGAGGGGCAATCTGTGTCTGTGCCGTGCACATGGCACAGGGCAAATGGCACCAGGAACCAGCTGATGTGGGGATGCAGAGGGATGCGCCCCCAGCATCCAAAAAACCAGAGGGTACCCATGTGTTTGCACACTGAGTGCTCTGCTGTGGTGTTTGACAGTGAAGTTTGACAGTATTTAACGAGCAGGAATTGCATCCTAACCATCTGCCTCGATAATCAGCCATTATTACTGTTTTCCCTCCTTTACAGATGGGGAAACTAAGGGAATGGTGGAAAGAAAATCCAGCTACTGGCATGGGGGCCCTTTGATGGACTCATTGCAGGAGCAAATTCACTTGAAAATAAACATTGGACCTGTATCCTGGACACAGACCCAATCACTGGTCACTGCCAACACTGCTGAAAAGGCTGCCTGGATGGAGCAAACCTTCCTCAGGAAGATGCAGGTTCCAGGAGTGGCTCAAACAACCTACGGTGGGAAGTGTGTCTGTGCCAGACCTGCACTAGCACATGGCTGCAGAGAAGTCGCTCAAAATCCCCATCCTCACATCCAGAAAAGCTTTTCTCCTGCAGTTTTGCTGCCTGACATGAATGCCCCTCACTAAACTTTGCCAGAACCACAACAAGCAGCTTATCCCTCTGCTCACTCAGGTTCCAGTTAAGGAAAAAGCTCTGTCCCCTGTGGACAGGCTGCAGCTGCCAGCAGCCAGGCAGCTGGAGCAGCAGGGTGAGAGCAGGGTGCAGAGGTGACATTATCCTCATTCCCACGTCACACCAGCACCGCCTCTGTGAGCTGCTGATGGATTGGGCTGTCCTCGTAATAGACTCACCAGAAAACAAACGTCTGCACATACATAAATCATCCGTGGATTCCATGGCCTCTCAACTAACAGGGGCATCGGGCTGGGAGGGCAGGAGCTCCTCCTCTCCACTTGAGACACCTCCAGTAGTGAATCTGGTGTGTCCCAGCGGGGCTCAGGATGTGCTGCTGCAGGTCCCTGGGGCAGTGCAGATGCAGGGACAATAGCACTGGGGATGGAGGGGACACTGGGGTGTGTCAGACGTGGGCATGCACAAGTGTGGTGCCAGGGCATTGTGTGGGGCACCCTGTGCTTGAGGGCAGAAGTGATCCGAGGTTTGTGAGAGCCCAGGATGGCGCTTGTTTGCAAGAGGGCAAACCTGAGAGGAGAGGAGAGGAGGCTGTGGGGGGTTAATGGTGCACCATGAGAAGAGATGAGGTGCACTTGCAAGAACACGGGGGGAGCACTTGGAGACAGACGAGTGGAAGGGTTTGCAGCACGACATTTGCATCAGTGAACTCTGTGCATGCACGCGGCTGTGAGGCTGCCCCAGGTGACCACGATTGCAGCCCCTTGCACTGCTCCAAAGGCCCTGAGGCCCCCGTGGCCGCACTGTGCTGTGGGGAGCAGTCCCCTCGTACCTTATGACGAAGCTGTGAGCGTCGATCTCGGGGCCGCAGCCGCTGCTGAGCAGCACCCCAGAGTTGCCCACGATGGCACAGGTGGGGAACTGCTTGCCCTTGAGGGGAGAGGTGCGGGGCAGCAGCTCGTACAGGTTCTGCGAGACGTTCATGGTGCTGTCCCTGTCAAACACGTAGTGTATGATGTCCCCCGGCTTCAGCGTCCCCTTCAGCACTGAAATGTCCTTCTCTGCATCCAGGAACTTCAAGATCTGTTTCCTGAGGGAAAGGGAAGAAAAGAGCCTTATCAGGTGAGCTACAGAGATAACTTGGGTCAGATATAAGATGAGCTCTTGCCTCCTGGCTGCCCTCACTCTCTGGCCAGTCCCTCTGATGATGCTCTCCAGGCACAGCTTACAAAAGGATATCTCCATCTCACTGCCTGCTCCCTCCCCACTCATTCCTGCCGGGGGCACGCTATCATAGTCAGCCCACCATTAGTGAGGGTCCCTGAGTTTACCCTGGGAAGAAGGACTTCTTCCCTCTGTGACCCACCACCTGCACGCACAAATTCCACTTGGCCTGAAAAACAGGGGCTCAAGTGCTCCTTGTTTCTTTGTTGCCAGGCCAGCTGCTTCAGCTGGGAATTCATTTCCAAGCGATCGCTTACAGATATGAAGCCTAGCTCAGCAGGAGATAAGTCTTTTTATTTCTTCCTTGACTTCTTTAGATGATACACGGAGGCAATCTGCCAGCTTGCACTGGAGAGGACCAAATCTGTCTCTTGTCCTATAGGTAATTACCAGTACCTGATCTTCAAAGAGAGTGTCTGGTTGTGTCTCCATTTGGATGAGGCGGGTTTAATGTTGTGCTTAATGCTTTCATTACTTCTGTCAACAACAGCTGGAGACGAGGAGTCATTTATTACTACTTCAGCTCTAGAGAAAAGAAAGTCGGGAAGAGGGAGACAGAATCCGTTAGCATCCCAATGGCACCTCTAATCACCGTCTTCAGCTCTGGCTGCTGGAATTCAAACTTCATCAGAAAAGCAAAATTGTAGTTATTAGCTAAACAAGAACTGAAAGCCTGCTCGCATTCTGCTACACTCAAGCAGACAGACAGAGATCCTTAAATAGCCGCTCGCTTCCACGAACACAGACTGACAGCCAGGCACAGCTCCACAAAGAACACACCGTTACACATCGAGCTGGAGGAAGGCATGCACAAAAACCCACACACTGACGGGCTGACAGATGGGCACTTGCAGACAAGACACCCCAAAGCCCCCAAAATTCACTAAGAAACTTCCTAGCCAAGGCTGCTGCCCTGTTGCCTCGTGGTCACACGAGAACATCCCAAAGTGAAGCCAGCGCAGCTCCCCGAGAAGATAAAAATCCTCGTCAGAGAGGAGCAACCCTCTCCTCACCCAATGGAGAAATTAATTCAGCTGAGCTGCTGGGTGCTGCTTGTGAGACCGGGCTGTGAGCATCCTGTACTAAAGAGGGGGAGGCTGCCTCACTGGAAACTTCTTCCCTGCTTACAATTGAGCACAAGGATTTCAGCATCCCTATCACCCGTTCCAGACATAAGAAATGAGCATCAGCCAGATGCTGGAGATGATCACTGGGAGACCTCAGTGTTTAATCCCTGCTCTAAGAAGCAAATCAGCCCCAGCACTTCTGTGCCATTTAAATCAAACGGCATGATTTGAAGGAGCCTCCAAATATTTGGTTCCAGCCAGCTGCCCTCCAAAAAGAAAAGCCAAGCATCTCATCAAGAAGCTGCTTGTGTATCTGCAGCCCTGAAAAAGCCTTCACACTTCAGAGCACTCTGAAAAATACACAGCCAAAGCACTCGCTATCAGCTAAAGGGGATCTCCCTCTCCACTGCAAAGGCCTTTTTCCAGCTGGGAAATGCTCTGTAAATAAATGCATTTGTATAAAGCATGTAAACCCCAAGGAGGGAGCAGAGTGAGAGACGGGGCAGAGGTGGTGGCCCAGGCTCACGGACAAACATCCAGCTCCTGAGATCGTTATCTCCAGCCCACAGAAAGAGCTCCCCAGAACACACTGTGGCTCACACTGTATAATGTTTCAAAAAGGCAAGGAAATGTGTTTATAAATGCTGGCTGCCAGTGTCCTGGTGTGTGTGTGTACAGTACCTCTCCAGAGGCTGCCAGTCTGTTGGATTTGTTTGCTTCTTGCACTTTGCTGCATCACTCATGTCTTGGAAAGCTTACCTAGAAGGTGTCAAAAGTCATAATGGAAGTAGGGTAAAGCAATCCTGGGAATAACTACGATTTTTTTGGTTTTGTCCATTTTCTGTGTTTTGATCACGGGTGGTGACATCATCACAGACTGATATCACTCTTTCTTGCATAGTGTCACTAAGCCATTCAAACGTGCCACTTGGCAATGCTGGGCTGACAGGGAACCATTGTAAAAATAACACAGAGAGACACTGAATGGGGCTGGGGTGCCAGGGAATGACTCTGCCACGGAGGGATGCACTGCAATAAAACTGAATGGAGTTCTGATCCCAAACACAGTGATCTCTCCTCTAATAGCACTTAAAACTACGGAAAATAGCAACTCTATCACTGACTTATTTTCACAATAAGTAACTCTTTCTCATCCTCTCAATCACCACAACTTCCAGATCCTTGGTTATTTGCAAATGATTATTGCACTGAGCTGGAAGAAGGAGGGGGAGAAACGATTAAGAAAATGCAAAGCAGAAGTGAAAAGAAACAGATACATTTGCTAAATAAGAACAGCACTTTCCAGCGAAGAGGAGAAGCAGATTAATAGCTGCCTTACAGCAAAAACAAATGAACACAAAATCTAATTTACAAACCTATTAGATTTGCTATGTAAGCTGTTCACAGCTGATCTGATTGTACCTCTGCCTCCAGAACTCCTGCAAGACAAAGGAAATGCATTATTTATAAATCCAGGTCCTTTTTGCCAAGCATTGTTCAACAGTCAAGAGAACCTGCTCTGAAGAGCTCTGAGCAGAGACACTGTCACGCCGCCCGTGTCCCACCCCGTCCAGGAGGGAGATGTTGTGATACCTGTGAAGGGCTTTCCATCCGTTGTCACCGCTGCCCTGCCGTGATCGTGACATCATTCCGGCAAAGAACGCCCCGAGCCACCCCAATTAATAATACCTGCGTGATCTAACAGCCATCACAGACATCTGGTCTCGCTGCCACAGCAGCGTGCGCCCTACAGCTGCATTAAATACAGCTCTACTTCTCTTTACGAGGCAGGTGCTAGCAGTGCACGGAGAAACTCTCCTCCAGGCTGCCAAGGGACTTTCCCTGACCTTTTCAGGCAGGGGCTGAATGGAATGATCTGGACAGGATTCCCACCACTGTCTTCACCCGGGCTTTTAGTGGAGAACATCCAATATCTCTATTTTATCCAGACTGAATAACCAGCCTCCTGGTGACTTGTGGAGATCTCAGAGTGTACATTCTCCCAGCTCCCAGGGACCCAGGCCAGACCCAGAGCTCCCTTCCAGCCCACTCCAGTCCTGGGGGTGCCTTCAAGACCCTCGTCCCCACCTTTGGCGTAACTTGACTGAAGCTACAAGGCCAACTCACCACAGTCATTCACATGCTGGAGCTGAGACCTGAAGTGACAGCAGTGTCACTCCCATGGCCTGACACCACCACACAAGGACAGATGCCAGACCAGTCTGACCAAGACATGTGGGAATGAACAGCCAAAGTTTCCAGCACCCCTATGATGCAATATTGAAGAACGAGTTGGACCAAGCCCCTTAGAAAACCACACCATTCACACAAGCTGTGAATCCTCACTTAAAAATAAATACATACAAGTATTTAGTTGGCTGCAGAGCCTCTTCTTGCTTTAGCTTGCTGTTTTCAAAGGGGACACAAAGAACAAGTCACCCACCTTGTGATGCTCAAGGGAGCTGGGCTTCCAGTCAAGCACATTTTAACTGCCATGTACTCATTGCTCTGTTTTACTGTTCCCATTGCACAGATATCCCAGTGAGCACACCCATAAAGAGAACCAAATTCTCTTCCAGCAGAAATATTGCTACCCAGAAATATATACCTTAATGAAAATGTATCTCAGGAGAATGTATTTCTACCAGTTCTGAAAAAAATCCCAAACGCATTAGACAAAAATGAAAAAGGAAAAGCGTGTGTGAGCGTGTGTGGTGCCATTAAAAAGGATTTTCAGAGTCGCAGGATGCGACATAAATCCCCTCATTAGGCTGAGCACAGCCTTCAGCACCACGTAACATCAAACCCTTGGAAATGCCACGATGGCTTTCCCTTCCCTCCCTCCTGCCAGAGACCATCCATGGCCAAGCAGAGCGATTCCTGCTCCGGCGCTCTCCTCTTCCCCTTGACAGACCTGAGAGTCTGTGAGCTGTTTCATTTTTTGGTGCATCAAGGGAACAGCAGGACTGGCTCATTCCTGGAGCCTACTGGCATTTAACAAGCCTCCACATTAACGGGGTTCACGGCGGGGTGTGGGAGCAGACTGGATTAGTGTGCAAACCACGCACCCGCTCGGAGACGTCTCCTCTGAAGGAGCCTTCCAAATGGGATTCACACTCCTTCACACTTGCTGTAGGACAGACAAAGCCTAGAGAAAGAAATGTTATTTTTCCCTGAATACATGCTGGTTCACAATCTCTGTGAAAGGAAAAAAGGGAAATTAGTAAGTAGAGAAGACTGTTCCCTAGGTGTTTGTTCCCACCTCATCCATGTTTTGTGGCTACAGCAGGAAGGATTCAGAGCATCAGAATGTATTATTCAAATGCATTTATCTAGTCTGGCTTTACGTGCCCCCAGCGATGGGTCCGTGTGTCTCCTCCTGAACTGAGGCAGGTGTTGGGGCTGGAGATGCTGGATGGGAGGAGGAGAAGTTGAAAGCACCTCTCCCTGTGTGCAGCCTGGTGGGGAAGGGGACTGGCTGCCAGCTGAGAATCCCCTCAAGGACAGTGTCAGGGGTTACTCTTTCCCCCTCGCGCACTGTGAAAATGCAAACAGAGGCACAAAGTGTTCTGCTGTCATAAATGAACACGGAGGGGGCAGCTTACTGGTGGAGGAGAGCAGGGCTCTGCTAACCATCTTCCCATGGCACTGGGATCACTGCTCTGGTTTCTCTCTCCAACACAGGGAGACTGCCCAAAGCTGAGACATGATACTTGGCTGAAAGTCTGAGCTGGTTTAGTGAATCTCAGAGTGCTCAAAACTGTCAGTCTTCTGGTGTCCCACACTACAACTTCAGGATGCTTTCCCTACACTCTCCCTCTGTACAGTGGAAGGCAGCGTGTGCTGCAGGATGCTGCGGGGTGTGAGGCCCTGTCCAGCCATCTCGCTCGGCTCAGCCCACTGGTGGGTCCCAGCCAGACAAACCAGCTGCTCAAAACCCCCAGAACTGAGTCAAGCACAGTATTTTCCAAGGTCTGCCATACTTCATTACTGACACAGGCAAGCCAGTACCCCCGTATGCCTTCACTTCCCCCACCTGGGAAGAGGAAAACATTTAGGAATGGAGGGTACTAATTAAGAAGCACATGTTAAAAAACAACAAAATCAGTCCATTTTATTATACGTTCCTGACTTGGAGCTTCAAATCTCTTTGCTTCAAAAGGCAAAGACCAACCTCGATTAAAATAGCACAGATAGCATTGATTTTGAAAAGCTTTCTAGCGCTACACTGTGTTTGGATTGAATTGCCCTATTAATCTAGTTGTTATCAGTTTGATTGTATAGCCAGCTCCACAAAGTACCAACCTGCTTCCTAATCCTATTATTTACAAAACATTTTTCTTTGGGCTTCTGTTGGGATGTTTTCCCGTGATAAGTTGCATCTATATGTGCTAATGCCATCTTACCGATTTATGCCATCTTTTCTCATTTTTGCCGAGATTTTCAAGCTGCATTGCCACTATCTAGGATATTATATAGGTCAAAACATTCTGTGCTCAGATGTAAAGTGACACTGATTCATATATCAGAGGATATAAAAGAAAAATTGTCTTATGGTTCAGGTCCAAATTTTCTTGGATGAATAATTTCTGACAAATCAGGTATGCAAAGACTCTTCTATTCACCCCCTGTGAATGGGCCTGTTTAGGGTTTTCGCTTCCCTTTTCATCATTTCCCGCATCTAAAATGCTTCTCTTAATTGTTGCTAGGTAAGTTCGGTCTCGCTTCGAGCAATTTCGACACGTGAAATCAAAGCTGCTTTGACTGAACAAGTAGGTCACAGAGCCTCGCTGGGCGAGCGGATCTCTAAGAGCAGACTTCATGTGTCCATGTTCCCAGGCTCACAAATTAGAAAATGTGTTTTCCATGGGTATTTTACAGCGCCCACCCCCAAGTCCTGCTTCCCCCCAGCACCTGTGGCAGGCGATGCACATGAGAAGCAGGCACAAGAAACAGGAACTAACTGGAAATTTCAGCCATACCCAACCACCCATTCCATAGATCGTAGAACGATACGGGTTGAAAAGGACCTCAAAGATCATCTTGTTCCAACCCTCCTCCATTTCACATTTGTGAAGCTCATTCCTGGTAGAACGAAACCTTTACCTCTTCCTGACCTTGGGCAACCCAAGTCCTCCTCTTCTCCCTCCTCCGCATAAAAGTTAGATAATAGTCCCTTGGGGGATTATTAAGCTGAATTTATCCACCTGAATTCCTCAGGAAGAGAGTTCAGAGTGCCACAATTTTTACCTGAGTGGTTCAAAAGACTAACACCTACTAATTAGGTTTTCACAACCTGCTTTTATGTTAGGTGCATTTTATGATCCTTGTTTTACAGCTGGGACACTGGGGGTGAAGTAGCTTGGCCCTTAACACCAAAAAATGAGTTCCACAAGCCAGGAGCAGGCACTGTGAGCTTCCAGCAGACCTGTCTTCTAGAAAATGCTGCTCTTTACTTACTGAGAGCGGGTATGGGTCTTGCTGGGTGAGAGGGCCAAGAGGACCACGGGAATTCATCTGCAAAGGTTTCACTGGCCAAAAAGCAGAAGCACCCAATAGTCTCCTGAGATGGCTGCAGACTGTGCCCGTTAAGGCAGTCTGTACCTATTTTAAAAAAATAATAAATCACCACCTATATTTACTTTGCTTTTTAAGGACTGCTCTGATGTTTTCCTCAAGACCAGAACTGCTATTTTCTATCTGAGGAGCACATGAGCATGATGCCAGGCCTGGCTAGAGACCACTCACTGTCCTCCCAACCCAGGGGCTCTCCCTGAGGCAGCCAAGTGTGGAGGGGATGCAGAGTGGGATGTTCACAGCCCCTCTGCAGGATCCTGTGTTGTGGCCAGTGATCACAGCCACCGTAACTAACAGTTCTGGGGAAAAGGATACACTGCCCAGCCACTGGAAATGAAGGATATAGATGGCTCTCCTCCTCTCCAACTTTATAGATCTGGTCCTGCTGATGCTCACAGTGCTGTGAAATGTGGATCAGGACACAGGCTTCAACCCTCTCTTCCCCTCCCCTGAAATTCCGCGTTTGTCTTGAGAGCAGCAGAACAGCAAACGCACTCCAGGGCTTTTTGGGGAAAAACTGACACATTCCCAAGTTGTCTATGCAAGAGAAATAACTGGCTTCCAAATGCCAACCTGTCCAGCCCTACTCAGCAGGGTGGACAAGCAAAGATGTCCCAGGAGCCCAAAGTGAGAAGAAACCAAGCCCAGAATCCGAACCAGGATTCCTTGGAGATTGTATCCTGGCTTTCCATCAGCACATCAGGGTGTGGCTCAAAAGATGGAAAAAGGACACATTCATTGATAAACCCCCTGTGGGCTTCTCACTAGACACTCAAGTGGTTACTGTGAGGTTTAGGTCAAAATCCACCCATATCCATCAAATGCTCTGCTGTCCCAGGAGAGACAAGTTCAAAGAGGAAGGGCTGGTTAGCCTCACATGTAAATCAACCTGCAAATCAGAAACAAAAGCCAAAGCTAGATGAGAAGCGATGGGATCAGAGATGCATTTCTGAACCTTGAGATCCTGCACTCAAACAGTCCATCGTGCACTTTCCTGGCACTGTTCCCTCCTCCAGGAATGCTGCTCTTCCAGGCTCCAGCATCATCTCACCTTCCTGCATCCCATCTCGAAACACCCTGGAAAGCCAAGACATCAGACCCTTACAGGTCATTCCTGTTACATTTCACAAGTGTCTTTGGAGGCTTTAATCCCAGGATGTAGAGGAGACTGTGATGAAGAGAAGTGGTGGTTGCTGGGTGGTAGGTGTGGTACCCACACTCCGCAGGTGAGCAAGGGATTAACTGGGAAGACATTTCTAAAGCAGTTGTCTGCTAGGACAGAGGATCCTGCAATACATCTTGATGAGATGTTCGAAATCACACTTCAATGTGTTTAAAAAATCTCACTTGATTATATTGTCACTTGGCACCCACGTGTCAAAAACTTCCTAAATATCAGGTGCTACTTTTAGCGTTCCAAGCTCAATTCTATCGCGTCATACAATCGCATCTGGGAAAGTGTGCCCATATTACAGCTTTCAGAAACATCACCTGGTCCAGCTGGGGTCCCAGTGCAGGTCTGGTACATGAGGTGCAGCCAGGCTGGCAGTGCAGCATCTTCCAGCAAGTGAGGCACCAGCCAATGGCCTCACTGTTGCTCATGGCACTTGTCATGGGAAATGCAGATCTGTCAGTCCCATGCAAAGCAGCCTTGTTAATTTGGTCACCTTCTCCCACGCCCCAATCCCACCTCCACAACATCACCCATCCTGCAGGCTCCTTCCCGGGGACCACAACAGGACGGGAAGGTCGGGGGTGCTCAGTATCCTTGCCTGTCAGGTGGTGACAGTGGCTCCACACCAGCTTCTGAGTAAATGTGAGCAGGGTTTGACCCTGACATCTCTGTCTGGCTGCAAGTCACGGTGTGTAATCATTGCAAGTGTCTGCTGAGGGAATGAAGACACTTGAGTTTGCAAACAGACCGCTATTGCTTAATAAGGAATATGCCAATTAGTCTGAAACACTCATGAGACAAAACCAGCGACAAATCAGCAGGAACAGTGCTGCTCTGACAATGAATGGACACGAGGCAATGGGAGGGATGCCCATGGCAGCCTGTCACCAGGACACTGCTGGGGATCACTCTGCACGGGGGTAACCAAATCCCTGCCCCTGCCTTGAGCTCTGGGCCCAGTTTGTGCTTTTCCTAAGTCAGAAAATTGTCTCTCGCACCTGTGGAGTGCCAGCTCTCACATCCACATGCATTTGCCTTAACATCAGCATAGCCTGACTCAGTCACCTCGAGGTGCTCTTGTTTTATCACTGCTCTAAAGACAAAATACTCACATGCTCACAGAGCTCAAATGACAGACATTTGCCCTCTCCTCATCCTGCATATTGGCAGGACCTTATTCCCCCCTTCATCTTTAAAACATTATTCCTGGCATCAGCTCTTTTTCTCTGGCTGTGTTAATGAAATATCCAGCAAAGAAACAGACACTGAAGCAGGCAAAAAGGATGCAGTGAGGGACTTGGGACTGGGCAGTGCGTGTTCTTGTGTATTTTGTGTATGTTTGTGTAATTTATTTCTCTTCTGGAAGGGAGAAGGTAAAAACCCCAAGAGCCCAGGGAAGACCTAGGAAGCAGCTGAGACAAAAGCCTCGCTGCTTACAAAACACGTCTACACTACACATTCGTCCTGGGATAATTTTTTCTGCTACCAGAGCAGAGCTTTTAGGGAGCACAAACAGCAGAGCATCAGTCTTGCAGCAGAACCTGCCACCCTGAGCATCCATGTCCCAAAAGCCAGAAATCCCAGTGGCTCCTGCAGCATCTTGGATGCCACATAGCTTGGGAAAAGGTACAACATGAAACATTATCATATGGGGCTGTGGGCCCTTGGGCTCATCCTCCTACACCCCTCTCATCTCTGTTCCCCGTGCTCTGTGTGGCATATTGGAATACTGAAGGTCTCATGTGGTTTCTTCTTTCACTCTTGATGTGGCTGCTGAGAACCTCTCCTGGGCAGAGACATCCTCCTGGGGCAGTTCTGCTGTACGAGCATCCTCAAAATAACATCTGGTGCCTACACAAAGAGGGCTGGGAGTGTTTGGGTGAGAGCTACACCCCACAACCAGCAACGGAGCCGTCCCAGGACCTTCACAGGGACGTAGATGCCAGATCACAACGTCGCGTTGACAAATGCTGAAGAGCCCATAGTGGTTTCACAGCTTGACCTCCTCTCTCCTCCCCTGCTCACAAAGCTACACCATGGAAATCCAGGCAGCAGTAAGAAGTTTAATTACCAACTGAGCAGCTGCTGGCTGCCAGTCGAGTGTGCTTCTGGGTGTCTGAAAAGGCGCTGGAGATGCCTCACGACGATGCTTAACCTTTGCAGGGGAAACATGGCCCCTGTTGTAGCCGCTGGCTGAGAGCTGAGTGATATTCCTGAAGCTGCTGGCAAAGCCTGGGCTGGAGGTGCCAGGTCACAGAGTAAGAACCATCCTCGGATTCGGAGCTGCCAGACACAGGGGTGATACGTGGAGCCCACTGGGATGCTGTCTGACTGAGGATGCCTTGAGAGAGCACTTCAAAACTGTGACAAAATGTGCTTTTCAAAGCAGCCCTGCCTGTGGAGAGCGCTGCACGGGGAGGGACAGCGTGCTCAGCATGCAGATGGCAAGCCTGGGGTGGGGTTTGTGTCCGTTTGGGATATTCCCGGGGGTTTCCGTATGCAATAACAAGGACTTGATTTGCAGTAGCAAGAAGTATTCAGATTTGAGTTTGGAAAGAGCTCTTAGCCCACACCGCTGTCACTGCCCTGGCAGGTTTCAGCAGTGCCGTGCCCATTTCCTTGGATCAGCCCTTTCACTTCCCCATCAGAGCCAGTGCCGCTGCTGTTGATGAAGATGCATGTCCCAAGGCCGCCACCACCATAAAGGCTGCTGCCAGCCAAGACAAGAATTGACAGTGGAAATGTGAAGAAAAAGGAGCTCTAAAGATACTCTTCTTTTTTTTCTTTTCCTTTTTCTCTTTTCTTTCTTTTTCTATTGCATTGTGACGGACTGAGCAGCTGACACCAGCCTGCTCTGCATGGTGTTTGCTGGAGGACACCTGAAACTCTGCACCTCCCGTGAATTTACTTTGTCAGGGAACTTCCTTGTTTCCTGAGGCAACTGTGGATGGAAGCCAGAGAAACGGCAAAATAATTATTGTCTAATGTTGTACTTTGGGCTTATGGCTTGCTGCTGAGGATGACCCAGGCCCAGGGAAAACAAACGAGGTAGGCAATTAGAAGAAGTCTGGTTCGGAACAACTGGTTTTTACAGCAGCTGTGCCAGTGGATGTATTTAAGTAGTGCTATTCTCGAGGATGAAAAAGCAAAATACTTGTAGAATCATAGAATTATAGAATCATATAGATTAAAAATATCCTTTAAGATCATTGAGTCCAACAGTCAACCCAACACCGCCAAGCCCAGCATAAAACCATGTTCCTAAGAGCCACATCTACACATCTTTTAAATGCCTCCAGGGATCATGACTCCACCACTTCCCTGGGCAGCCTGTGCCAATGCTTGTCAGACCTCCCAGTGAAGAACTGTTTCCTGCTATCCGATCTAAACCTCCTCTGGCGCTACTTGAGGCCATTTCCTCTTGTCTTATCATTAGGACAGCCTGAAAGCCCAAGGAAAGATAAAGGCACTCCTGTTAAATGCTTTTCCTGGAAGATCAAAAGCCCATCTGCCAGGTGAGAGAAAACTGACCCCTTGAGTTCACCCACGCCTGGGAAAGGCTGGGAGGGGGGGTGATGCCTGGGAAAGGCTGGGAGGGTTGGTGGCAGTGCTGGGATCCGCTGTGTCGCTGCTGGCCTCGCACAGAGGAGCAGCCACGGCACTGCTGCGGCCGAATCGCCGAACTCACAGTTAGCTGCTCAACAAGGCTTCGCTACATGAGCCAGCACTCGCAGCTCCTTGTTCTCTGCTGGGACAGGAAGGCTTCCTTTGCATTCCCAACTAGAAATGTGCACTTGCAGGGTTAGAGGTGGGACACAAAAAAGAAACTTGAAGCCCTTCTGGAACTGCTTTGTCGTCTTCATTGCTCCGGTCACATGAACTGGCCTGGCTACAGCAGTACTGCATCCAAGATGGGCTGGCTGGTGATTTGCATCCTCCTACCACAGCTCTCCTCACCAGCAAGCTCAGAAATTCCCTCCTTGGGGGTCTTGCAAGATGCTACAGACAACCAGTACCGGACTGAGGAGTAACTTTTCAACAGATGTACCTGAAATCCCTTCGTTATGTTCCCAGCACTGGGTTTTCTTTTTGTTCCACCGGCTTGCTTGGGAGTCTGTGAGTGCTTCCCACCCTGCTGCTCCCAGCCCTCCTGCAGGTATCACTGCTCCTGACATTCCCTCAGAGCTCAGCTTAAGGAAACAAGTTGTGGACATTCATCTCCTTCAGCCTGCTCCAGGCAGGAGCACAGAGGTTTGGATACGTCTTCGTGGCAGCCTGCCCTGCTCCTGCAGGGCAGCAGGAGGTGAGGAAGTGTTTCACGGGGAGAGCTCCGCAGCCAACCTGAAATGGGCTGCTTGTGCTCAGGTTATTGCCAGAAGACTTGCAATCAAAGCCTACCCTGAGTACTTTGTTACTCAAATCAGTGCTCCAACACTGCTTTTATTTTCCAGCCTGATGTGCCACGGAGCTTTTATTAGAGTCCTGCCATACCCAAGGAGTACAAAGGTCTCCTTTGGCTCCATTTTCATGAATACTTCCAGGATGCCTGTGGGCTTCTGTCCTGCCGAGAGCTATTCCTCCTCCAGCCCAACCTGGATAATTGTTGGCTTGCGCACACCCACTGTGTGAGCGCACAAAAGCGATTGTTGGTAGAATGCAGCACTTTCTCCAGCCAAACTTCCTGGTGGAGAGCAAGTCTTAGACTAACTCTGGGCTAGGCGCAGTAAATCACAGCATGGAAGACGTAAGCAGGACATTTATACCCCATGGACCAACTCTGACAAGGAGCGTTACGACTACAGCCCGCTACAGACCGCTCACAGCAAGCGCAGCAGCCTCCATAAAGGACACAAAATCTCTCTTCCCAAACCTTTGAAAGGCAGGCCCTAGAAAAGGGCACATGAGGAAAAAGCGGCAATTTACTGACAAGCTCCCAGGCAGGCAGGCCAGCAATATCAGAGACTCCAATTCGTCACTTAGAGAGAGCAGAATATAACTCCTCTCGTAATCAGGATGGAAAGGCATGTGGTCTGGGCTAGCAGGGAAAAGGTTGACTCATATGAAGACCAACCCATTACCAAGTGTCAAGTGCTCCCTAAGATGGCTCAGACGCTAATTCAAGAAGTCACCTGGTGGCAGCGGGTCACCAGCTCCCTCTACAGACAATCAGGACACAGCCGGACCCCTGCAGAACTGCAGGCGCAGAATAACAAAGAGAGTCTCCTTAAACCGGAGGAGAATTTTCCTGCTCATCACCGGCAATCATCATCCCACTCGATGCCAAGTCCTTTGTTTTCCTCTGCGGGGACAGGTCCGTCCCGCTCCCCTATCCCGGCGCGGATGCAGAAATGGCTGCGATGGCATCAGCGCTCCCCAAGACAGACGGGAGCGCGTCTTTTGTTTCCTTCCAGCGAGACAAAGAGCGGCAGCGGTGCATGGAAGCACAGACGCCACCGGGCTGCAGGAAAAGTTCAGCAGCCCGGAACCAGGTGGCTGTTCGGAAACAAAGTGCCAAGACCACTCATCACAGCAATCCTTCACGGCGCAGCACACGCTGGCGAGCGGGGCGAGCGTGTCCCTGCCCGCCAGCATCCCGCCAGCATCCCGCCAGCATCCCGCCAGCATCCCACAGCTCCGCCGGGCATGCGACCCAAGCCACACACACGTAGGTGACACGTCCAGACAGCGACAAGGATGTAGCAGGGGGAAAACCCGCGCACAGGGGTGGCTGCAGGGTGGGAGCAACGGGCTAAGCAAGAGCGACGCAGCATCAGGAGCGAGAAACCGCTGGATTTTCATCCTTGCCCCAGCACCTCTTTGTTTCAGCATCTCCTGGCTGTGGGAGGTGGTCTAAGGATGTCTAGAGGAGCGAGACGGGACTGCTTAAGGCACAAACATCTTTCTCGGAAGCTCTGGCAGGCAGAGCAGCTCCAGCTGCCCTCGGCTCCTACCTCCCTTCACCTGGGATGCGGGGAACTTATTGCCCAGAGAAACAGCATGGGTTTGGGTTTTTTGTCCTTTTACCAGTAGTATAATATACTCTCTTACTTTTTACCTAACGAACATTTTTCATTTTTTTTCGGAAATTTCTCAGTGTTTGGAGGTGAGAGAAACCTGCCCCCCGCCCCCCCCGCTCCCACCCGTACGAGGCACGTTCTTCCAAAGACAATCCAAATCACAGGCAGGGGGCAGGGTACGTGTAGAAGTGGGCAAGCTGTTCGCTCCTCACAATAATTAGAGAGTGTTTCGATGCCAAGGAAAAAGAAGAAAAGAGTCGCACCTGCCTGTGTTTCCCAGCCCCCCTCAGCGCCACGAGCCTGCCAGGGGACAGCTGGGCAGCTCCTTCCTTCCCTGCTGCACTGACCAAAGCCAGGGTAGTCTGTGGGGGTGTGAAGGAGGATGCTGAGCCACACGATCCAACAGCCAAATATTCCTGATGTGAGGGAAAGCTGCACAAATACACAGCATCTCCCAAACCTCTCACAGAGAGGAGCTGTTCCGTCCTGGACACACAGAGAGCTCCTGGAAAACTTTGGAAGGGTCTGTTCTCCACACTGCTGTGCACTTTTGCTGTCACACACTTCCCTTTACCTACAGGACCTGTTAACAAAAAATGCTTTTATGTGGCTCCCAAAGCTGAAAACCCTCTATTTTCCCCAGACCTGCTGCAGAGCAGACACCCTGCTTTTCCATGTCACCCCAGCAATACATTTCAGCCAGGTCAGAGCACCGTGCTCACCACTCCCGGCACCATGGCAGCACACAGGGATGAGGTGCCCATCGTGCCAGGCTTCTGTGCAAGCTGAGCAGTGTTTGGTCCCTTACTACGTTTGGGATGCAGGAGCTCATCAAACCCGAAGCGCTCCAGAGATGCAATGGGGAAAAGTGGGTGGGAGAGGACAAAGCAAGAGAAAGGTTCAGTTTGCCCGACTTCATGATTAAGTAACATGTAATTAATACAGCAGGGTCCCACCTTTGCTCTGTTCATCCCCGTATGGGAAGCACAGCCGACGTGGGCACTGATCTGTGAAAGGTCTGGCACTCGTGTATCAGAGGGCACAGGATGCAGGGCTCTCCTTCACCCCCTGGGTGCAGGGTGCTCCCCTCCTCTGCCAGTTCCCTCCTGCACTACCATTTCTGAATGCTGTGCGGAACAAGCTGCTCGCTGTTCCTACAGAACTCATCTGACCCTGCTGCCGTCTCTGCCGCCGCACCGCTTGGCAGTACTTCCTTGGAGGAACTACAGCAACAAACTCAGATGCCAGGGTTTGGAGATAAGCAGCCAGCAAACAGCCAATTTCCATACAATGTACAGAAAAGAGAGGAGAAAAAAGACACAATACTGGGAATCCCTAATGAACCAGGGTGAAAAACAGGACAAGTAAGTAACAAAACAGAATAGATTTTCAATAAGGGCACAGCAAGTTCTAGTGGGTAGATCTAGCAGATAGGTGAGGAGAGAGAAGAAAGAACAGAAGCCGGAAAAGGAGATGGGAAGAAAGCAAGGGGATCAGAGCAGCCTATCCAATGGGGAGAATGCATCAGAAGATTTTAATTTCCTTTATTATTATATAGATAGTGCCAGCTCATTGCAGAGCAACAATTCATCTACCCTGGTAACCTACAGTCTGGTGCTGGATGTTTCTGGACAAGGCTACTGACCTTTAAGCACTTCTTGCTTGTGGCACTCAGTATAACATAACAATGAAACAATAAACAAACATCGCTGCATTTCATTTATCATTTCATCAAGGTGTTTGTTTTGTGGACAAAGCCAGCTGGTCCCAAACAGAAAGACCTTTGTGCCATTTGGCCGTCCCGAGTGCGCACCTCATTACTAAAATTATTTGGTTTTCCACATTGCCTAAGCAAGTTCCTCAAGTTAATGCAAACCCTCCTCTCTGCATTTGTTCTTCTCATCCCCTAAGTTTCCAAGCAGACCTTGGAGATGGGGTTCATAGGCTGGGAAGGGTGTTGCTCCTCAGACTGAGGGGCCGCTTTAGCCCCTGCCATACATGGCACCTGCAGGCAAACACCGACCATGACAGTGATCAGTAAGGGGTGCCCATGAAGCCCCTAATGCATCCCACAGGGACACACCAATGGGTTAAGCTCTCTGCTCCATCACCCCCACCCAACTGATCCCTGCTCAATCTCTCCCATCCCACAGACTGCTCCCTTATCCACCTGCAGACTGGTCCATTAGCCATCATTCCCATCAGCTGGTGCCCTCTCCACCACACCCATCTGGACCAGCAGTGGCACCTAAGCCTCGTGGGCTGCAACTCGCTCCAACATGCCTGTCCAGCAGACCACTCACACCAGTAGCCCACTTAGGGACCTGCTCCATCCGTCCATCAGCACCTGAGCACTGCCCCTGCCAAAATCCCTCTCTCCAGACCAGGATCCGCTCCAACATTTCTAATCAGACCGGTACCCACTCCAGCACCCCTACTCAGACCTGTACCCTGATCGAGAATCCCTGGACTGGTACCTCAGCCTCTCTAAAGGGACCAGTACCTCCACATCTCTAATGGGAGCAGTACCTGCTCCAGCATCCCTGCCCGGACCGGTACCTCAGTGTCTGTAAAGGGAGTGGTACCTGCTCCAGCATCCCCACCTGGACCAGTACCTCAGTGTCTGTAACGGGGCGGTACCTGCTCTGGCATCCCTATCCGGACAGGTACCTCAGCATCCCTAAAGGGACCGGTACCTGCTCCAACATCCCTACTCGGACCGGTACCACCGCGTCTCTGGCGGGAGAGGTGCCTGTTCCCGCAGCCCTGCCCGGCCTGGCGTGGCTGCCCCCCGGCCCCGTGCCCCATCCTGCCCCGTCCTGCCCGGCGGCGGGGCGGTCCCGCCCGGGGCTGCCACCGGCCCCGCGGAGCTGCGCGGGAGCTCAGCGCGCTCCCTTCCCACTTGGGCACGGCAAAAACCGGGAGAGCCGGAGACAAAGAAACTGTCCGGGCGCCCGCCCCCTCCGCCTCTGCCGCCGCCGCCGCCTCCTCCCCGGTCCCCAGCACCGCTCCGCTCCGCGCCCCTTCCTCCGCGCGGGGACGGGGGATTTACCCGCTCTCCTCCTCGATCTCCGAGATATCGGCGAAGATGAGGAAACCGACGAGCAGCGTGAGCA
>VZTD01005508.1:2199242-2380990 GCA_013397725.1 Rhagologus leucostigma | reverse complement strand
TCCTGGCCGGGGAGGGGGTGGGCACCGCGCAGGCGGGGCGGCTTCTCCCCGAAAGGACAAAAACTGTAATAAAATCAGACGACGGGAACTCCCGCGCGCGGTGCGGTGGCTGTACCTTCTCCTCCCTTGCGAGGGACGGGCAGTAACAGAGCTTTTGGCATGGAAGACACTCCGTTAAAAAAAAAAAAAAAAAAGCTGAATAACTCATCACACCAGTTCTATTACTGTCAATTGCTATTTTAGCAACAATGATCCCTTGCACTCCTATAAATACTGACCGTCATAACCACACTGGTCCTGCCACGACTCTAAATCCCGCTGGAGTTTGAGAAGGCAGAATTTATTTAAGCACAAAACTGTGCAAGGAAGGTGTTCTGCTTCTGAGGTGCTTGGCTGCATCTCAGCCACATCGCAACCCCTGCAAACACCCTCCTGCGGGCTACAGGCGCCCTTGGGTTTTGTTATGGAGAGAAAAAGCTGCAGTTTCTACACAGAAAGCGTGTGAAAGCTGGGAAAAACGAAAAAGTACTGGCTGGACCAAAGAAGCACCAAAAACTCACCAAGAGGTGCTTTCCCTATATGCCTGTTATCTGTTAGTCCAGTGACAGACCTGGAGAGGCGAGGCCAGCCTGGCAGAGCATCACGAAACCCAAGCACAACTCTTTCCGACCAGAAAGTTGCTGAAAATCAGAATATCTGGTGATATATGCACTGCCGAGCTGGAGAGGGACGCGATGGATTTATAATGCAGCAGAGAGAAGCAGCACAGATGTGTTGAGAGCGAGAGATACTAATTGCTTACATATTTAAAACAGCATCTTTAGTCTGAATGGGAGGCACCATTAAGCAAAACAGAGCTATTAACTGGGGCCACTTGGAAAGCTGCCATTTTCCCTTCTGTGCACGGCTTTTTGCATCAATTCAGAAGTACAGTGTGATACACTGTCAATGTTGTGTGATTCCTGCCGAGGTGCCTCGAACCAGGATAAACCTGTCCATATGTACAGGGATGCCTAACGCCAGCATTGCGTATGGGAAGGCAGACTCAGCACAAGACTTTTCTCTTTATCTGGATTAAATGGTGGAAGGAGTGTGTTACGGCCCATGTGCTTTCCTGGGGATTCTGAAACTCCTGTAGAAAGATGAGACAAACAAATCACCATTACGTTTATAGGTAAAAAATGCAGCACAGGTGAGTCTGGTACAATTATACTGTAGTATATATGGCAAATCTACACTCCAGTACACAGCTTCCATAATAGAGCATATTCAGGACCCTGGGGAGAAAGTGATTTTAGGTAGTGTAAGTAGCCCCATAATTTACCTTCTGCGTAAATCTAAGAAAAGCCTAATTTTCCTTCTGTTTTATTCATCGTGGACTCCTTTTGCTCACCCTGTTCTGGAGTTTCACAGCAGTGTGACTGGCCTGAGGATGAGGAAACAGGCTTTGAGGTGACCTTGCTGGTGCAGGGACTGACATTGGGGTTTCCCGAGATGCAGCGGGGCAGAGCACCAGTCCCCTGTGATTCGGGAGCACCACACCGCAGCTGGCTTCTCCTCGTACGCTCCTCGAGAATACAGATGGAGATATCTGCTCCTGCATCTTTTTCAGCTCCATCCCAGGTGGTGTTTCAGCCTCTTTTGTCTGATCTTTGTGTTTCAGTTGCCAATCACAGTGGCGATGTGCAAGAACAGAATCTTGATGGAGGCTGAGCAATAAGTGGGGGGATTGTTCAGTGCACAGTGGGAGTTGGTTTGCCTGGACAAGGACTCTCAGGTGCAAGGGCATCCTATGTGCTAAGATGCTTCTTCTGCTGAGGAGTAGCTTTGCTTAAAAGACTCTCTAGGATTTGGCTCTGCTCCTGTGTAAGTCAATGGAAATGCTTCTATTAACTGAAATTGAAAAAAAAATCCTCCTTGCAGGGTGAGCTGAGAGTTAAGCTTGATGCCCTTCACTGGAGAGCTCCATTGCTAGGGGCTCACACAAAGAGCTCTGGGAATCCTCTACTTGGTGTTATCTGTTGCTTTATTCCCCTGAAAGATGTAGGTGAAAGAGAAAGGTCATTCTTTGGCTGACTTGGCTTCAGACATGGGGACCAGGACCTTGAAGTGCAGCTGGTTTGAGGTGAGGAGGCAGCAAGCTGGACAGAAGATGCAAGAACAGTGCAGCTTGCTGAATTATTTTGTAATCAATTAATGAGGCTGTATAACACCACCAAGTGTCACTCTGTGACGAAAACCTCGAGATCTTGTTGCACTGCTGAGGGCTAAATTCTGCACAGTCAGGAGTCTTACTGCAGTGATAAAAGGAAATTAATATAATAATACTGACTACAGAGAGGACAGTTTACTCTGCATTCACTCCAAGTCCATCCTTTACAGCATCCTGGCCAGATTTGGGGGAGGAGCAGATCATCCACCCTGATAATGCACCAGTTTCATGCATTGCTCATCCTGAACTGCAGACTGCTTTGGAGCAATTGCCATAGTTCCTCAAGTGTTAGTCATTCTGCACATTCAATTCACCATGAATCTTTACATGATTCAGCTTAAACAGGTGCATAAATGTTGCAGGATTGGGTCCATAAGCATCTACAGCCTCAATTTTATGTCTCATTTGTAAGATGGGTTGCAGGAAGATGAGAGCAAACTGTCGCAAATAGACTGTTGTGGTAGAGTAATATATTCTAAAACAGAATAAAAGCTGATTATATCTTCTAGTTCCTAATAATTTGAGGAAGTAATTCTGTATCCAGAACATTTGCAGTAAATACAAAAAGATCTACTTAAAAAAAAAAATCTTAGCATAACAGCTAAAGTAGCTGCACCAGAACAATATTGCATTTTCTGCTTTGTAAGGAGAAGAGAAAAGAAATGGCATTTTTACATTTTCTTTTGACCTTTGAGAAGTATCAGGAATGTGTAATAGCCACACTCACCAGCAATAGCTCAGAGGATTCAGAGAATAAGAGTTAAACATCTGGGGACATTTACAAACAACTGGCAGAGAGGTGATGAATTTAAGATGTGGGTATGAAAGGCACAGATACACCGAGAGTGCAAAAATAATACATATTTAAAATGCTTTTAATCTATGTGAGAAGCATCACTGAGGTGAGTAGTGCTCCTGAACAAGCAAAGGAGGGGCAGGGAAGGTGACCCACGAGGTCCCTGCTACGCTGTGGCAAATGCTAAGACCTGGTGCAGCGAGAGGTCTCAGGGGACCTTTCTCCATCAAATTCGTAATGCTGTAAAGCACACATAACCTTTATCGTATCTGTCAGCCAAAATGAGCAGAGTTTACAGCCCATTTTATACAGCTGAGCACGGCTCTGATGTGACGCACGGGCGCAGGAGCCTGCGCTACCCAGGGCTGTCACTGTCCATCGCGTCACTGCTGACACCGAACCTGCCTCTCCCTGCTTTCGCCAGCGGAACCCTCCCACGAAAGAGAGGTGACTCCCAAGGGCCATGAAGTGTCTTTTCCTCCCCAGTAAGTTCACTGGCAGGAGGGAAGGATGCTGATTCAGTAGGTTTAATGTCCTTCATCTTCTCCTGAGTGCTCTTGTTCTCCACGCTGAGCAAGGAATTGGAGAGTACCACCCCAGCTGATGGATGGAGGATGCTGGTAACAACTCAACAGCTTCCAGAGCCATCAGTCCCCTCACCTGGCCTCATTTACCCTTGGGTAAATGTTTTCCAGCTGGATCCTGAAGTGGCTGTGTCCGTTACTGAAGTGCATTCACCTGGCTCCTGGAGGAGCTCCCAGCCACTGGACAAGCTGTTTGTCCCAGGCTGGGGAATATGAATAGGGCTCTTTCTTTTATCAGCAGAGAGCACTGAGATGCAGCCCCAGCAAAGGACTTTAGACTTGTCCTAAAGTCAGTGAATTTTAATTTTGCCACATTACAGGGGTCCATAAATTTCTGTGGTCCATCCCCTACTGAAATGGGTAAAGAAGCATCCCCCGCTCCTCATCTTCTAGGCAGGAAGGGAGAGCCTTTACATGCTTGGATAAAGAGCCAAAACCCCCCTGATTTGCTCTTTTCAAGGATTTTTGCCACTGGAAGGAGAATGCCAAGTCCATCATCTTCTTTGTACCCAGAGTGGTGTAGCGGTAATAAGAAAGCTTTGTTGGTTCACAAGAAAGGGAGAAGAAAATTAAACTGTATTAATTTCAAGCTCTATTAGGATTTTAAGAAAGTAAAATCAATAGAAAAGGATGGACTCAGTAGGGAACGTGACCTTATTTTCCCAGTGTCTGAAGGGGAAGTGCACACAATAGAGAGATAAAAATACATCTATAAAACCAGATCAGTTTCTTTGATGTTGTAGAAAAGAAGCTAAAATGCTTATGTGAACTTGCATCACTTGACTGGCATTTAGGAGAAGTGTCTTAAAGATAAAAAGAGCAAAACCAAAAAAACCCAACCCCAAATCCATCAAAAAAATCCCCAACCCCCACCCCATCCATTAGTCCTTTCTATTTCTTTCTCTCTTGCACTAAATTGTAAAAATGGTGTGATCCATGCAATATTTCATCAAATATGACTTGCCGTTGTCAGAGCAAAATGTTTGATATAAAACAAGAATGATCTTTCTTTTCTTTTTGGTCAGATAAGCTGGTTTGGATTAATAAAAATGCCACATTCACATTGATATCGATAATTTGCATGTGAAAAGCCTTCCACCTGGTAATGAAAACAATTTTTCAGTTTTGCCACAACTAGTCAGGAGAGATAAGGTCTGCCATCCTCCCCTTTGCAATTAACCACAGACTCACAAAAAAGGGAGAAGGGAGAAAAAAGGGAAAAGGCAGAATATGTGTGACAATTGCAAATTGCCTGTTACCTGAACCTGATGCCAAGGAATTGATATTTCCACCTGCAGCTGCACAGCTGGCTCACTCCTACAGCCTGGTCCTGTGTGCCTGCCAAGCCAGGCATCTCCAGGTTGGGAAGGCAGAGCTGGGTATGTGTTTGTATTAAATTTGTACACTCTGTTAATGGCATTTAGGGGAGAAAAAGCCCACCTTGAACCAGGTTTGCACCTCCCATTTGTGGTTAGCAAGCCACTGGGTGGCAGTGCTGTGTGTGCACGGGTGTTTATATACGCACACATAGTGGGGAGCCCCTCTTTTTGGGGGGGTGTTGTGAACCTGGATATGTTTTGCTCATTCTGTGATGCCCAGGGCAGAAGGCAGGAGAAGAAAGATGTTTCAGCTTTGAAGAGCGTGGACAATTGCTGCATCTCCGTGGGCCTGTGCGAAGCTCCGCAGCCAAGGAGGTGTGAGTGCCCAAATGTCACTGCCAGCGTTGGCATTCCGGGCTATCCAAGCTGTCCCAGCCTTTCCTTCAAACCTGCACTTGCTGTGTTTGTCTTGCACAGTGACCGGAGGAACAAAGAAGCCTTTTGCTGATAGGCCTGGAACAGAAACGAAACAAGACTCCTCTCTGTTCCCTGCTTCTGCCCTAACCCACATGCTTCACCCTTTTTTTCCCACCTCACAGACAAATAATTAACCCAGCAAGGCCGTGTTTTCAGTGATTCAGAGGATGCCCATGTTCTCGGTGTGTATGAAGGATGTACATTTCTTGCACACAATCAGCAATGATTTGAATTTAACATCACATCCCCCGAGATAATTCCAAACTGATACATAATTCTCACTTATAATTGTAGATTTGAAGTGGCTGATAAACAGATAGAGGCTTCAGATGCCAAACTGAGACCTCAACGAGTCTCAAATTTTGTCTTTTATCTCTGATTAAAGCTGCTAAGACGTGGCATTTCTTTCAGGTTTGTTTCTGCAGCACCCCCAGCATGGTGTTCCTGCATTTCATGGCCCTCGAAGCACAGGTCATATCTCACTCTAGTTTTGACCTGTTTCAGGCTGGCAGGTTTGATTAGGCTTGTCCTATACTTGACAGAAAACCAATTACTCTCTATGGCCTCAACATGGCTGTAAAGGAGGTAAATCTACCTAGTTTGGATAAACAATCTTACACGTAGGATGAAGGAACAAGCTGTGTATGGGCACTGCAAGGTGTGGAAGGGGGCTTCTTGCAAGAATAATTTGAGATTTCAGATTGTTCCCACCTGTGAGAAGTCAGAGTGAAAAAGAGGGCTGGAAGTGACAACATAGCAGTAGATAAAGAAGGGGAAATCTTTATAACCTTCCTTTGGGCCATCCAAGACAGCACTGTTAACCACTCAAAAATCTATCACCTTAGTGATGAGCACACCTGAGAAAACCTGCAAGAAGGCTCTCTTGCTTTTTCCTCACCCTCTTAGGGTGCTTTGGAAAATTTTGATTGAAATATTTGCAAAATGTGCAGGTTACAACAGCAATTAAAACAACCAAAAAAAGAAAAGGAAAAAAAAATTCACACACACACATGGTCCTTTGCAAATGAGAACTTTTCTGCCAGGAAAACACGAGATCTGACAATATGTTCCATTTAGCAAAGATGACAAAACCTAAAAGGGTAACATTAAGAATGTAACTTTTTCTTCTCTCCACCTCTTGCTAACAGCTAAAAAGCTGCTGTGCAAAAGGCCTTTAATGTGAAGCCTCATTTTGGCTCTAGAAAGGCACTTGATTTCTGTAACTACAGCGACTGTCGTTCTGCCCCCCATCAATAATAAATGCTTTTTTTCCCTTCTCTTTTCTGCTAATATTTCTCATCCTTCATGTCCTTTGTGGTGGGCAGAGCCGCCGAGGGAATTGCTTAGGCTTTGAAATAAGGGGAATTTTGAAAGAGTAAAGTAGGGCAAAAGGATTTCTCCTGAAGAGCTCTAGCCAGCAGGAGGAGGGAGAGCATGGCCCCCAGGTTAGGTCCTCCTGTGAAGCAAGAACGGAACTTCTTGGCTAGGACTCAGCTCTTGGTGGCCAGCACCAAGGAAAAATCACCTGTATCGATCCAAATAACTCTTAAGGAATTGCAAAAACCCCAGTCACATTAGGAGCAGCCAGGACAGGATATTTTCAAGATCTTACTTCCCTTCTGGGTTCCAAAATTGAATTTTTGAATACCTGATCCTGGCCGTGCAGCACCACACGCATGAAAACCCACCTCTGTGGGAATCCGATTTGTCAGCTCAGCGAGCACGTTCCCTGGGACGGAAAACTTTAGTGCAGCTTGTGCCAAAATGTGATTTTTGCTCTGATCTGGGATCATTAGTGTCCTCTGTGGTGAGGAATATGAATGATCTGCTGCCAGATCACACCTAGCACAGAACACCCACAGCAGGGGGGGCTGCATGTAATGCTCCTTGCAGGTTGAAGTGCTCTGCACAAACGTAGAAGGAGGAAGGAGAGAGAAAAAGAGCCAGTGCGGGGGAGAGAGACCACAGGCATGTAACAGCCTCCCTGACCTAGTGATTTATTTATGGCAGTCCTAGAGGGGAAGAAGCCATGCAAAGATCATGAGCCTGCATGCTGCAGTAAGTGGTGCACATGTGCTGGCATATATTTAGCAAGCAAGAGTACAGGGCACAATGAGGATGGGGAAATGCTTCCACTCCTTGCAAGGTTTTTGAATGATTCGAGTCAAGCAAGGGGAGAGGTTTATTTGGAGGAACACGAAAGATTTCCCTTGCTTCTTCCTATAAATAAATTACAGAGAGCTTCTTGGGTTTGCTTCCTTGAAAGCCAGGGTGTTTCCTCTCCCAACACGCACCGCACCGTGCCTCACTCTTGGGCTGGCCAGCGACTTCAAGGGCCTCTGCAGGGAGTTTTGGGTACTGATAGCCCTCTCAGGTCTGTAAGGGAAAAGGCTCCATCTGGGATGAGGTGCTTGAGAGAGGTATTTCACAGAGAGCTGCTATCTCCGGGGTAGGTGAACAACAAAAGGAGCATTGCAGGCAATAGGCCTCCATTACAGCACAAAAAAAACAGAATCTGTGTCAGCTGAAACCAGTTGCAGTGTTCATTGGCCTGACAAATTCCTGCTCTGGCAGATGGGAAGGTTTATAAAGTACAGTATCACACGAGGGGACTGCACAAAGGTTTACTCTGCACTCACTGGTGCTGCCTGGTGCTGAGGCCCTGCAACCCTGGGGAAGAGCCCATCACTGTGGCCACCATAAACAGATGTTATCAAAGTGGTTCTCCTTCACTTCCCACTGGAGTGAACCCTGATTCCACCAGGATGGTGCAGTAACCAGTGGGACCTGGAGCAGCACAGCAGGGGCTGCACCGTGCATGGGGAGAGCAGGGGGAACTCGGGGTGGTTGGTAGCACTCGTCAGACCTTGCACATCACGAGATACTGAGCCCTAAATGAGAACACAGTGTCACTTTAGAGCTCTTGGCTCTGTTGTCTAAATTAAACCTCATCAGAAACAGGATCTTAAACAAAAGCCTGCAACACCCCCTTTGGTTTCTGAATTTAGTTCCTGCTTCAGCTTCGGGGATTTCAGAACCCTGATGGCCTGAGCTCCTGGAGATCTGTGGGAACACAGAGCACCGAGTGTCCCAGCTGCCTCTCCAGCTGTGTAAAGCTGAGGGTCTGATGACTTGAGGAAGGCTCAGAAGCATCACTGGGCTTATCCTATGCAGGGCCAGGACTTTGATGATTCCTGTGGGTTCCTCCCAACTCAGCATATTCTGTGATTCCATCAGCATTGACTTGATTTGAGGAGCTGGATTTGATTACACCAAGAGTGGACTTAATGCTTGGACTTGCATCTCAATCAAACTTTTCTGTCATTCATAGATTCTAGTGGAAAAAAATAATCTCCGTTTATATATGGGAATATAACAATCAATCAAACTTTATAGCTCCTATTTCCATTCTAGCAGCTTATAACCACATAATAAAAGCATATAATGAAAACATCATAAAAACACACAGTAAAAACACATTCACCATGCAGTATTGCCATCTTAACATATCCTGGATAGAAATGCTGGAGAGTTCTTGAGGCTTCTGGTATGTACTAATAGCCTCCATAACACTACATCACACTCACCCTTCCCACTTGAGGAGTGCTCTCTATTTAAACAGCAGTGGTTATGGAAGATGCACGTAAATGTTTGGATTCAGCAAATTAAGGACATGAAAGATCTCCAGAAGAATTTTGCCTTCCTGGCTTTACAAAGTTAGTTGGAAGATTCTACGAGAAAAGCCTCTTCAGCTGCTTTTGTTGTATTATAGCCCTTATTGGAAAAGCTGCATGAGGTGGGTGTTGCATTAACACTCTTCCCTGTGGTTTAAATTAAAGTTCATCGTCACAGGCAGTCCTCTGCTTCACTTGAAGGATGCAAACAGCTTGTTCTGCCTCCCTGCTCTTGCTTCATTTCCCTGACACTTTTCCATAAATCCTTGCTCTAGCAGAGCGTGGTTTGCTCACTGTGGAGGAACCAACACCCTGATCCTGCAACAGGGGGAGGATTCGGCACCCTAATAAAAGGTATTGATCCCTGCTAACTCTGCTTTGCCCCCAAACTGTTGTGATTCATCTCAGCTGACTCTCAGTGTGTGGCATTGAGGCAGTAGCGCTCTTGGAGTTCTTTTCTCACCCCATATAGCAGAGACTCCTTTGTCTGGGGAAAGTTGCTGAGGTCAAAGCCTTGTGTGGCTGGCCAGTGGACTTGCCCACTTGTCCCTTCACATATTTTCCAAGTTTCTCACCAAGTTATTTCAGTGAGTGAATAAACCAGAAATTAATCATCAATCCTATCACAGTGACTTTCTCCTTCACTCCAGTAGTGCCAGAATGGTCACCTCTCACTTTAATAAGAGCCTCTTGAAATCTTCTCACTTTCAAAAATTTTCATTTCGGTTTGAAGCCAGCATTACAGTGACACTGTGCACCTAATAGCTCAGCTGCAGGTTGATTTTTGTATTTTTTTTTAAAGCCACAGATGTTACTGTAGTATCTAAGATGACTGAACCTGTTTATCTTAGATATTAAAGGCAATATAGTTCCCAGTTTTTCCCAGCTGCTTATTTTGTGGCTTTGGGATGCACTTTGTACTCACATGGCTTTGCTTTTTTCCTCCATTGCTTCCTTCTTCTTTGTTTGCTTGACACTTTCATGCAGAGAAAAGGCAGAAACCTAAACTGGGCAAATGTGATTTGATCACACAGCTGGTGGGGGGCAGGTAGAGTCAATCACGCTGCCATGAGCTCTCTTGTGTGCGAGCAGCTGGAGCTTGTTTGGGGAGACCCCCTGAAATGATGCCGTGCAAAGATGCCAATCCAAAGCCTGTGATCCAGGGATACCTTTGCGTGGACTCTGGATCTGGTGTAGTGTGTCAGTATTCCCCCCTATAGTTTGCAGATGTGTCAAAGCTAGAGGTTGGTTTACCATAAACTGCAGGTTGATTCAGCTGCAGAGCACAAATTCCTGACCCGAGTCCTTCAGTTCCTCTCATGAAACACAAAACCACCATCAGAGGCATTTTTTTCCCAAGTTCTCAGCCTCTTCAGAGACACACACTAAATTAACCTGAACTCCCTTGGCTTCCCTTAATCTTACAAAAATGCAAGATGCAAAGTAACTGCGTTACAGACGAAGGCAGCAAAGCCGCCCCCCTTACCCCAGCCCAGAAGTTGGTCCCTGGGATTTTAACTGTTCCTTTATCTACTGAAAAGGAATGTTGAAAAGTTTAATTGGCATGTAATGAGATAACTATAACAAGTTAATTAGTTCTCAATTAAATTGCGTTTACCATACGTTCTGAATATGTTGTTAGCAATTAACGACACCTAATGAACTTGCAATAGCGACTGAGTTTACAGCGATAAGGGAAATAATAATAATAATGCTCACACGTGGTTTCACAGAGCACTAGAAGCAACAAATGATTTAATAAGTATGTGGTTAAATCATCGTATCTGGTGCAGCCACTGGAAGGGAAACATCCAGGAAATTTATTCTGGCACATCTAGCAGGGTCTGGGAAGAAACAATTGGCTTTCAGGATAGGTCATCTTGGGGAAAAAAATTCCCTGAGAGCTGTAGGAGAATTGCAGAGGAAAAGGGAAAGCAGAGCTGCAGGATAAGGTGATTCAGTTTAGACATAAGAAAGCATGACAAGAAATTCAGGTTGGAGAGGGCTTTGAGCAACCTCATCTAGTGAAACGTGTCCCTGACCATGGCAGGGGAGCTGGAATGAGATGATCCTTAAGGTCCTTTCCAACTCAAACCATTCTGTGATTCTGTGATGATTTTATGACAAAGAAAGGTCATGGGAAAAAACTGGGATAAGGTGGAAACCCCAGCAGATGAGAGAAAAGGGTTAAATTCTTTTCCAAGATCACTTAAGCAGGTGAGTATACTGAGAGCAATTTGTCTCTGTGCTGCCAGTTAACCTCCCGTTAATGCTTTGTGCCATTAGAGTGTCACACTGAACAGGCATTAGAAGGAAAAAAACCCTACAAAGTAATTTACATTTTAATGAATTTTTAATTGAACCAAAATCTGTTGTTTCTGTTTAAAGATGCAGTGTTGACTTTGTGGTCTGTGCTGCTGAGAGCCAAGTGGGATCTTAATGTGATAAAAACAATGATAACGCTAAGCTTAATTAGGTTTGAAAGCATCCCTGGTAAAGTGGTGGGGAATAAAAACGTTACCTTTCCACATGGAAGCCAAGCAGGAGGCTAGGGAGAGCCTGGACCACTTGGCCAGCCTGGCTGCCATGAAGCAAGATCCAGAGCTGCTACTTCTTGCTTGTGTAAAGCTCAGCCTACGGCCCGAGTGAGTTCAGAGAGACAAACCTGACACAATAACTTTAGTTCCACCTTTTCCTGCCATTAGATCCAGCTTTAATGACTGGCAGGACCTACTGGGGTTTCTCTAATCACTTTCCGCTTCATAACAGGGTATATCAAAATGCCCAAGCCTGGCAATCACACTTTCCATGGCCGGGGCTTGGAGGCATGGGCTCTCATGCCCTTCTCCACCCTGGAGCATGTCTCCAGCAAAATAAACATATCCTCCTCTATGCATCCAGCCTGCCTAGAGCTTGGAGACGAGAGAACTCACTGCACTTGGATTTAACCAGAAATGCTCCCTAATACTGAGGCGCACACATTTGCTCTCTCTCTGGGGTACCTGTAATCCTGATCCAGACATTGTGAGGCATTTTGTTGTGTTTTTAGTGTCTTGTACGGAGCGATTTGCCTAGCTGACCGTGGCACACACATGCCCAAGGAGCTCAATGAAATGGCAGCGAAGCAGCTTTTTAACACTAGTTGCACATCCTCTACTTTCATCTTTCCTCTGGCTGCCTCTGCTCCTGGGAGGATTGCTCTGTTCATAACATGCTCAGAGTTTTGCATAATTAAACCTTGGTTTTTATTAGTTATCATTTATCAGGTTATTGTTGATTTGGTTGTAGCATGAGCACAAGCTGAATACACCCCTCACCTCCAGAGAGAGCCCGAGCATCTGACACTCTAACGAGCCCAAATAAAATCACAGCAATTGAAAACAAGCTATGGCAGCAGGTTTCAAAACCTGTTAAAATCACTTTGCGAGCTTTGTCTTCAATATCCTGCTGCTCCTTACCAGGTCCTGCATTTTGCAGCAATTTGCTCCACTCTTGCTCTGTTATGACACTGAATTTGTACTGCACAGGAGTCCCTAGCCTCAATGCTCAACTTTGAACTTTATATTATATACCATGTTATTTTTGGCTTTTAAAAGTAAGGGTTCCCTTGACCAATTTATTTCATACCTCCTCCTGCTACCATGGGCAGTAATTTGGTTCCCTGTTAGCATGGACTGGAAGTATATTCCTTTCTAAAGAGAGCAAGTTTGGCATGAAAAATGCCTTTGCATGCATAGTGGGTGCAGAACAGCTAAGAGAGGGACCTTGCACCTCATCACGTGCCTGAAACTTTCCTTATTTCTAGTTGGAAGCAAGGAACTTTTCACTGCTACATCAATTTTTCAACTGCTGCTGTTTTCGCCTTCAGAGGCATTAAACTCCAAACTCACTTTCCCTACTTTGCTGCTGTATCTGAGCTGCTTCTCTCTGGAGCTACTGAACAGAGAGAGCCACAGAGCTCCTCACACTGCCTTGTCCTGGGAATTTATTCCTGCCTGCCCTTCCGTGCTTTGGAACAGCAGGAGCTGTCACTGCAGGCTGCTGTTGCTGGGTGTGATCAGCAGAGTGGTCCAAGAATAGCCCTTGGTCCTGACAGGACATAATCCCAGAATAGCTGGGATGTTAGGAAGTTAGTAGAAGGGGAAAGAAGTCACTGAGAATTTAGACTTTCGAGCAGGAACACTATCACAGTGGGGATTCACCTGCTCGAGGGAGCTTATCAGGACCCCTTTGGGCAGGGGGATGCTGATGCATGTTACCTACCTCCCCAGGAACAGATCTGGAAGGGGTCAGAGTGTTTCCAGTGTATTGTGGTCTCTCTAAACTCTTTTTTCATCTTGGCCACTGAGCAAGAGCAGCTCTAGAGCTGGAAGGCTGTGTGCAAACCCAGTTAGCAGGGCTGGGAAGCTCTCAGGGGACAGAAAAGATGGAGGAGAGGCCTTTTTACTCGTCTTTCTGCTGTACTTGTACAGGAACTCTCACTCTCTAGCCCATAGGAACAAACTATCTTGAAATCCAGGAAACAGCTGCTAAATGACAGAGACGTCTTTGCATTTATACAATGATCATTAGTGAAGTGTGTGAACTCAGCTCCTGCAGATAAGCTCGAAGTGTGGGAGGGTGCCACTTCATTTTGATTCTTCCTTCAGAAAGGGTCTTTCAACAAATTGTGTCCTTCTTCTCTCCTCTTCCTCCCCACTCCCTTGCTGCTGCTGTGGGAAGTTCAATGTCAGGTCAATTGAACGACTTTCCAATTTGGCCCTGACAGCTGCAGGCACTTGAGGCCATGCAGATACCCTGTGGCCCCAAGTGATGGACCAGGCCAAGACAGCACTGTCTCCTTCTCAGATCAGCCTCAGTGTGTGCCTGGCAGGTCCTAGTGAGTGCCACAGCAGAGTCTCTGCTTTTGTGATGAGATGAAAAATAAATGAAAAAAAAAAAAGCTGGCTAATTGCCTTTTTGGATATTTACATGACTATGGCCCAGGTCTACAGAAAAGGCTTTTCTGAAGTGAAGCATCTCTTTGAGATTGTTTTTTTACCATAGCTTTATGTAAAATCTCTCTGCTTCTCCCCCACAGCTGAATCACACCATTGATCTTACACTGTGAGCTTTGCCTCTCCCTTTTCACCTGCTCCTGCCTCTGTTCCACAGAGCCTGGTAATGATTCCGAGATACAAAAGCTCACTGCCTTCCTCATAATGAGTCCACTTCTGTCACAAAGCCTAATTTTGGGTACCTGGATGGAAAATATTGTCCAGATCCCATTTATGAAAATGTCTTTAATTCTGAAAGAAGGATGATTTTGCAGTTCTATTTAGGAAAAAAATGAGGACAACAAAGGGAAGTTAGTGCAGAAGGGCCTAGAAGAGATATATTCCACATGCTGCAGGCCACAAAACACTCTCCATTTTCTTTATCTAACTTAATGTCTTCAGGAAAGAATAGGCTCACAATGCATTGTGCTGCAGGAGGTCTCCCACCCTCCTAAGTCAGCATATGCTTGAGAGAGAAAAGTACCTGAAAGACGGATTTATGTGAATGTTGCTCTGGTGGTTTAGGGTGTTGCCTCCTCCTCAGAGGGGCACAAGGACCTGGACCTCAGTTGCACCCAGGCAGGCTCTGGCATCCTTCTTCAAAGCCACCATTTCCATGTGTGAGAGACAGACCTGTTGCAGAAGAGGCTGAAGTGCTGAGCTTTGGCAGAGAGGCAGCAAAAGAGCCAAAGGCTGCAATGTCTTAAGCTGCTGCAGCGGGAATTCACCTGGCAATGCTCTGTGACCAGGAGATCCGAGTGAGCAGGTGGCTGTAACACCCATGTCCAGCAAGACTTAGGTCAATTGTGATAATTTTGTTCCCCAGCTCTGTAATGTGGTTAGGCATAGAAAAGCTGTCTTTTTAAGTGGATTGATATAATTGACACAAGCAGACATAAAAAATTCCTAGGAGAATACGAGTATGATCTTCTTTGAATGCAAATAGTTCCTAGCACAACAGCCCTGACTTTGGTTAGGCCTAATGCGAATTAATAAGCAAAAGAAATCATATAATGGATGGAAGAACTTCAAAAAAACACCAAGAAAGTAGAAGTGATTTTTCAATAGCATACTTTCCAGGTTTTATCTAGGCTTCTATCTGCTTTTTGAATAATGAAAGAGATGAACAAGTGAAATACATATGCTTAAACCACAATCCTAATTGAAATACATTATGGCCAAACAGGGCATGTTCTACAGAGGCGGAGATCAGTGTGATAAAACCAGGGACAAGATGGAATAGCGCTTCAGAAGTGTTTAAAAGCTCTTCCCATTCCGCAGGAGTGGCTCACATTTGCAAAACATTTATTCAAGTCTCGGTTGAAAATAAATCCTTGAATGTAGCTATGGTACTGAGAGGTTGCAGAGTGGCAGTGGCCTCTTTAATCATTGTCCCATTCAAGCCCTAATCAGGGCAGCATATGCAGGAATGAGTGGAAGGAGCTGAGAATTCACCTCCTCAGCAGGGTGAGATTGTCTGTGTCTCTTCTTTCTAATTAGAAGCTCTATTCAAATGTTAATCAGCAACACCATGATTAAGGAGGATTAAAGAGAACACTTGGCCATCACTTCACTGATGTGGCTAAAGAGGTTTTTTTCTTTCTTGTAACAAATAAGGATGTTCTGCTCCTGGTGGAAGTCAGTGTTGTTTGACTTCACCTTAGCATCGAGGATGCCACCCCTACTCTAGGATGCTGCTGTGATGGAGGGCAATTGTTTTACTTCCAAGACCTTCTGCCAACCATCTGAGCCACACTGGTGCTTGATAAACACTGCTGATGTGTGAGGAGTGATGAGGGACTTTCCCACCGCAGCTGAGAGGAATTTGGGAAGTACTCAAAACAAAGATGGCCTGAGAGAAGGTCACAGGAATAATCTCTGCTGCCTTGACGTCAGTTTTGAGCTCTCTCCTCAGATATTCCATTGCTTTGATACCCTTCTTATCCCATCTTCTCTGCCAATATAGGCTCCTAAATGGTTCTGTTTGGATTTTTCTTTAGAGTAAGGAAGGAAAAAAGTCACTGTCAGGGTAAGATGAAATCAAATCAGTCTGAGACAAATGGGAGAAGCCAGTGAAGGAATTGTCTTATAACTGATGGAAATGGACATAACCCTGCTACTGGAAGGGACAAAATCACTGGAGATTACACCAGGCTGACTCCAGACCAGACAGAATAAAGTCGGATCACAGAACCAATGGGCACTTTTCCACCCACAGTTTCTCTGCTCTATTCAAAGGAAAAAGGTGCTACATGATTAGAGACCATGTCCTTCTCCAACATCCTCTCCCGAGGTGCCTGCCTCACATGCCGTGCCTTGCCCAGTGATACCACATCATTCCCAGTGCCTTCCCATGCCCATAATTAGGAGAAACAAAAAGCTCTCTTGTGTTTGTTTCTTCTGAGAAATAAGCTCAGCTGGCATAAAATGAAACCATTTGTCTAATGGTCTTATATTTGGAAAAAATCTCTTCAAAGAGACTGTACTGGAACTGGCTATTCCTCCAAATACATGAAATGATTTAATTAAAGGTGACAATTTAAACAGAAATTTTAGTGCATAGTGACCTCATTGTAAGTCTGTATTCTGCCTTTACAAAAAGTTAGCACCAGGTGAAGCTGCCCTCCCAAATCAGATGTCGTAACATAACCGAGGTCCCAACACAAAAGCCTTTCTCTGAACTCTGAGGCCAGGCGAAACTCCCTGTATTTGCATATTTCAAGGGAAAGAAAAAAAAACCAAGAAAGAAAAATTGAAAGCAATCAGCTCATTTCTGATAGAGAATTTGGATGCTGCCTCCTGCATCCGTGCATAATCCTCAGCACAGCATTCATTAAACCCTGATGATTCACGACTGACTTCTCCAGCTGAGACACAGGATGGATTCAGCCCTGAATTGCCCTCACTGTCTGGATGCATTTAACTCTAGGGGTGACAACACAGATTGCTGTGAGTATTTTGAGACTGGCTCTGCTCTGAAAATTTAAGTGTTGACTTCAGCTGTGTTTCTGGCAATAGCAAAGCAGGCAAGCAGGAATTCAATCCTGCGCTATATATTGTATATGATATATGATGGTTTGGGGCAAAAAAAACTACCAGGGTCTTTAATTCTTCTTGGTATTGTACAGGAAAGAAAAGTGGTGGCAACAATAGGCTGTGTGCTTGCAGAGTCCTTCCAGGCTGGATTCGTTTTTAAAGTCAGCTAGAGGTTAGCTCAGAGTCATCAGGGACTTCTGAAAATCAGGGGTTTTCAAAGCATCCCATGCTGAGATGCTGTTTGCAGTCAATATCCAGCCCAAATCTTCACATATCAGCTGGGCCTTCAGCATACCTTTAGTCACACTAATAGACATTCACACCCCAGACACCAGCACTGAAAGAGTGACTCCTGGAACTGGAACCCTGTCCTGTCTCATGGAGATAGGCTGTAATCTTGGGAAGCACATTCATGCCAGATTTGATGTATCCAGCACGGGCAACAACCATAGTGGAGGTCCCATGGAATAGAGAGCTGGGTAAGCTACACAAACTCACAGTCTACTGACCCATGGCAACATCCACATCCCTCCACTGTCACAGCTCGCTGCTACCTGCACTGGGTAGATTAAGCACAGCTAAATCAACCTGCCCACATGACAGCACAGCTACACAGAAAAATCTGGAGAGAACTGGAATTGTAGCAAAGTGTGCCAGAGGGAAGGTGAGTAGGAAACAATTATTCGCTGTTCTTGCAGCAGAAGAACAAGGGATCATTACGTGAAACTCTGAAATTGCAGAGTCAAGCAAATGAGCATTTTGCACACAGTTAAACTGGAATATACTGCCACAGGATTGCATGGGGGCCGAAAATATTCATGGGCAGGAAAACCTGTCAAGAGTCATTAAAAAGAGAGGCTTACACATTGCCTGAAGAAGTGCATACAGTACTACAGCCTGAAGGTGAAAGGACACAGAGAGATGTTCCATCTCTTCTGATACAAAAAGCTTCTGCTGCTGTTCACTGTTAGACAGAAACCAGAGCAAAGCTGATGTTTGGTGCAGATGAGTACAGCCATTTTTATATCCTTATTAAAAAAATGTTCTGTTCATGGGTTTGTCCTTCCCAGGGAAGGTCAGGATCTCCAGATATCTTTTTGACAAATTTTGGAAACTAATCAGATAATCAAATATGCCTTTGACTGATGCTGGACAAGGAGCATCTTCTTGGTTGATGGCAATTAATCCCAAAAGTTTCTCCATAGCCTAATGGATTACCAGGACTCCTAAAGGTCATCTCCTACCAGCAGAGCTCTCCCAGGATAGATGAGCCCCACGTCAGCAATGCCATCCACATCCTGACGCAGCCAGGGTAGCGATGCCTGCTTCTCCTCACACTCAGGGTCCCCGTTCCTGTCCCTCAGCTCGAGCCAGCAGACTGAGAGGAGCCTGTCTCAGCCTCACAGCTGCCCAGGTCCCTGACATTTTACTGCTGTCACCGTGGCCGTGTCTAGGCAGCATAATTCAGCACTCTGCAGAGCTGTCTGAGCCAGATCAAGCCAGGCAGCATCTGCACAGTTGGCATCTGAGCCGCAGGCACGTGGAGCTACCTGGCGCTTCCCACCAATATTTCTACCCACAGGGCTGCTTTGGTGTCTCTTGCACCTTTGCTTAATTTTAATCTCACAGTGATGAGGCCTAACATCCCCTTTGCTCACCTCTGAGACTGCAGAGAACGACAGCGTTGGTCTGTGCCATCTCTGCACATCTCGCTGCTCTCCCCGCCAGCCTCGAGGAGGTGAGGAACGAGCCTGGCAGGACTGACAGTGCACCAGGAGTGCAGACTTACAGCTCCAGTTGTGGCACAGCACCAGCCAAGTCAGGGGCGAAGCTCTGCGGGAACCCTCAGCAGCCTGCAGGAGCCCTGCCAGCCTGTCTGGTGCCACGCTGGTCCCAGGTAGTCCAGCAGGCACTTTCTGGCCACATCAAAAGCCCACACTTGAGATGCTGTGTCCGCAGCTTAGGTGAGTCACAGCTTGGGGCATCCTCAGGTCTCTCCTTGTGCTCACTGTGGGCAAGAGTGAAATACTCTCACTAACGAGCTGGCTTTCTTACCGAGATTGAGATCACCTGGTGCCATCTAGCTTGGGACACCCAGTAGCTAACACTAGCACTTTCCTTAGGAAAGAGACTGGGAAAAGTTGAATTTCCTGTCTCCGTATCTTTTACTTAAAACATGGCTTTGCATCAGAGCCTTTCCAGTGTTGGACACTTCCATCTGGCAATAAAATTCTCTTAAAGCATTTAAAATAAACACATCACAGAGTAACAAAACACCGAGATTTTGATCTGAAATCGTTACATTCCCACATGCTTAGTAACGTATTCATATTTTTCTTGCTTGCTTCTTTCAGCTAATAGTATCTCCAGAGGGGTTCTTCCAACATCACCTATTTCTTGGCTTGCAAAGAAATAAAAATCTTGATTGATGATCGCAGGCAGACGTGATGAAAGCATTCCAGTCAGAGGCACAACACTGGTGCCTGAGTAATGGGTTTCCCACGCCCACAGGAGCCACAGCACGTACCAAGTGATGAGGTTGCTCTTCTAGCAGGCAAAATTCTGCCCCATCAGATCTACATAAACAGCCACAAGTCCATGTCAATGGGCCGAAGAAAGCAAGTAGATAAATTCAAAATACCCCCCTGCACTTGTCTTTCCTCTTGTTAACATCCAGGTGTGGGCAGTAGCCTGTTGCAGTAGGTCATTTGTTTTAAGATTGTATTTGGCTTGACAGGGAGTCTAGACAGAAGAGAACTCAGTTAATCTGTCAAATTCCCATTGCTCTTCCATGCATCGAGCAAATCTTGGATGAGCTGGTGCCTTGAAGGTGAAGCAGGGAGGCTGAGGCAGAGGCTTTACTGCAGAGCAGCCCAGAGGAAAGGTCCTGGCAGACCATGCCAGGACTCCTCTGGAAGCAGGGGAGGAAGGAGCTCATTTTCCTCTGGAGCAGAGCTGAGACCTTTCAGGGTGCCACGACCACAAAACTTTTCTCCAAATCATGAGTTAAAGGACTGGTGAAGTTAAAGCCCCTCAGGCTGGTATGAATGCATAGGCTTCTTTTTAGGGCAAGACTTTCCTTTACAAACATTACAAAAGATATTTCTGTGTAAGGCACCGGGTCCTACCTCAGCCAAGTGAGATCCAAGCTGGGCCCCTTTTCTGCTTGCAAAAATCAGCGGTAAGAGCAAACAGCTGCATCTTACTGTAGTGCCCTCCACGATGCTGCAATCCTCACTCCCAGGCTGATCTTTGCCACCCCCGCAGTGTGTCATCTTTTGGCACCTGTAGGTAACCTCTGCCATGAAGTGCTCATCGCATGGCTGCTTTCTTTTAGAAACATCCATTGCCACAGTCCCAGACACCTCTGACCAGCCAACACAAACCCTTTTGGGCGTCACCGGGGAATCTGGGCCTGCATCCTGCACGCACGGTTAAGAAACAGGCAGCCCACCAGGTAGAGCGGTTCCACTTTTATGTCAGGCTCCTAACACTGAATCTGTAGTTCTTACAGCAGCAATAATCAGGCACAGAGCCTTGGAAAGACAGGCAGGCCAGGTTCATTTTAGATAAGGGAACTGTGAAAAATGACAGCATGACAGACAACTGCACGAGGGAGAACTCTTTACATGGTTCAGGCTTTACTGACAAAATGCTGCAACTTCCCAACAAGAGCTGCTCAGTTGGCTCCAGAGCTTCATCTGCTGGTGTTCCTCAGCTGACACCTTCCAGGTGGGATTCTTCTCCAAGGAAAAGGAGATGGGGAGTGGAAATTATGAGAGATGTGGCTATTTTGGGGTAGAGAGCTCTGGAGGTCCTGGAAGTAAGGATGAACATGCCCATGGCACTGTGAAATCTGGTTAGGGTTTGTATTTTGCTTTGTTGGAAGATGCCAAGTGCCCCTTCAGCGAGGTCAGGAACAGGGTGTTGATCTACCAACACCCATACTCTGTCTTCCCACCCCATTTCTACCCAATACGCATAAAAATGCACAAAATTTTCTAAAAATTGCCAAAACCTGCTTCTGTGGGACAGTATTAAGTCCAAACCTCTGGACATTGCACAGGGTGGGGTGCACCAGCTTTATCCAGCTACTCCAACTAAAAGGCAGCCTGCAAAAACTGCTGAGCACTGAGTCAGGCATGATGCTGGCTGAGAAGCCCGCACCTCTGTCCTGCATGACCCTGGTCATCCCTTCTCTGTGTGGGATCCAGAGCCGGTGTGTGCTGCTGCACCCCTGAGGGAGTGTGAGCAAAAGAGACCATGCAGGCAGCTCCAGACAAAGATTTTTGGCTGCATCTCTGAACACTCCTCTGCCGATGAAATATTTATGATGACATGTTGCCTAGCAATGACCAGATTGCCCTGAACAGGCAGGAGATAAAATATACCATGGGATGTGGGAACCAGGGAGAGATTATGAAAGCGGGGGAAAAAAAGGAATCAAAATAAAACCAACTCCAAATGGGCACCAATTTTGCTGGGCTTAGAACCTTTTGCTAGTAAGAGATGAAAAATAGGTTTTGTTCAGTAAAGAATTGGATTGGTCAGACTGATTTCACCAGATAGGTGGAAGCTTACAGGGATAAAAGCAGGCAGTCAGGAAGCACTTAGCTGTTATGTAGCAAAATGGTTTATTTTTGTCACTGCTTGGCGATGTGTGTCCAGACAGCACTGTCCTGTGGTGTTTTCTTTCCTCTCCTTGTCAACGTGCCAAAGCTAATTAAAGTGAGCTGGGTCTATCTGTGAAGCGGGATTTACTGAAACAAACTAATCAGGAAGGCAAAAATAGCATGTATTTTTGTCATTTGGAGGGAATTGGTTGGCTCGGAAAGAGGACGGATGGGAGAGCCGAGAGCTACCGGATGTCGTCTGTTTTGCCATCTGATTCTCCTCAATCATCCTGGTGTATATGCAGAGCACTCTCAGGTTGTTTTTGTGTTTTCCACCTCCTAGATTTAACCCCATTTCCAACAAGGTGGAGAGCCAACAGGTGAGCCAATAGTGTTTCTGAAAAACAACCACTTAAAAAAGGCTGGTGGTGCATTTGCTTTTTGGTGGTTCTCGATATAAAGAGAAAGGGAAAGAGGGGAGTTCTTTTCCTGTGAAAAGAGATCATCTTGCAACAGCATTTGTTTGCTGGAGCCCTTGCAGAGGCCAGCTGTTAATAGATGGGCTGCATGAGGCTTCTCATTCAATTTATCACCAGTCTTGCACAGAAAGATTCTGCTGCTTTTCGCAAGGACAGTCAATCCAACCACCTCACAGATCTAGGGCAGCCCTGATTGCTTTACCATCCACTGCCTGGCAGTCTTTATTCTCCCCATATCCCTGTGGGGAAGGGATGGTTGCTTGTTCCATTTTGCAGAGAAGTAGTGCTTAAAGCCAGACAGGAACTTTGCATCACCCAGCCCAACACAGGTTGGGACATTTCATCGCTCACCTCAATTCTTTGTGCACGACTGATACCATCCTTCTTCATAGCAACCCATCCCACCACCAAGCCGTGGAGACTCCCTGGAGAGCTTGATGCTTTTGGTCAAACCTCCTGGAAAACTGTTTAATTTCAAATCAATGCCTATTTAATTGAAAAAGTATTAAATATAAAGGGCAAAGATGGACGGTCGCAGGCGCGTGCATGGCAGTGTGCCAGGGAGAAGAGTGGGCCCTTTGGCAGAACTACTCTCTCAGCAGGGAGGTTGTGGTGTGCTGAGGAACGGTCTCCAGAGGGGTCAGAAGAGCCAATACGTGACCCTCACTGTAATAATCACTCTGGAAACACACCCCAAACAAACCCCCAAATCTATGGGAGGGACTTCTCTGGCCAGACCAGGTGAAGTGCTGTTGGTGGGACCAGTGTTTTCCTTGCCTGGGCTCCAGCACGCTCATGGGCTTTGGTTCCGGCAGGCTCCTTCAAGCATTTTGTCAACAGCTTGAATTTCTGCATTGCTCTGGCTTCGTGGAAGCTTTTTCAGCTTTGTCATTTTGACATTTCTCCTTTGCTGGGTTTGCCAGGCAGAGGTGACACAACGTGCTCTAGTCGAGCTCCCAGCACTGTGTCTGCACAAAGCAACCCCCAGGCACCCGCCTGGGCTGCAGCAGCGTTCGCCAAACTTGCAGTTTTTTCTCTCAGCTTTTATCCAAAGCAGATGTTTAGCTGGGCCCTTGGACATATTCACTCCACTGCTTGCAATTTGGGAAAAAAAAATCCCGTTCTTCAAGGTGGGTGATCATTGTGGAGCTGTACAAAGGCATTGGGGTGTTTGTGTCATCCTCTCGCAGCAGCTTTGGGGACAAGGTTACCTCACTCCCTCCCAGCTCTCACTAAGAGTCAGCGTGGGGGAACTAATTGCTGCCACCTTTAATGGATAAACCAAGGGCTGTTTAACCTTTGATGACTGAGCAGATCTGGGAAATAAATTGAACAATCTTAAACACAACAAATTATATGGTCAAAAAGAAGCAGAATGCGATGGCAGGTCCATTGAGCTGCTGAAATTGAGGGGCGAGGGGCCAGAACGTGACCCTCTCTCCTCCATCCAGATAAAAGGCCGTCCATCAGAACGGGAGTTCAGGGTGGGGCGATCACAGATGGCACATCTGTGTCAGGAGCCAGGCTCATCAATTACCATTGACGGGCTGTCATCGGCGAGATATTCCCCTCGACACAGAATCAGATAATGCTGAGTCAAAACCACGTCCTTCAGGAGACTTCAAAGGCCTCCACTTCCTACCCGATGCTATCGCTGTTATGAGCAGCTGGAAGTGTGAGATGCAGTGAGAAAGCACCAGCTCCCCTGGGTTCAGTGGCTGGCTTGGCCACTGATTTTCTGGATGCCCTTGGAAAAGCCAATTAAGTTTTGCTGCCTTGGATTTCTCAGTTGTAAAATCCAGAGCTGTACTCAAGCATAATTAACTCATGATCTGACCGCGGTTTTGGGCATGTGGTTTGTAAGAGGGAGGCATGATGGTTAAAAAAATCAGAAATTGCAAGTATTAATAGATTTTTAGGGCCTGAAGCAATGACTGTGCTAATTTATTTATACAGCATTTGTTAACCAGACCGCAGAACCTCTTCCAGCAGTATCTACACTGCAGGCATGCCTGCCTGTGCATCTAAAGAGATGCTAAGTCTTGACTTAGACATCTCAAGTGACAGAGACTTCATCACATCTGCAGGTCTGCTGTTGAAATGCTTATTTACCTGCCCCTCTAACACATGCCACATTGCCAGTCTGAGCATATCCAGGATCAGCTCCCACTGCGATGGGATTAAAGAGCCGAAAATGTGAGCAATCTCTAACCCAAGTGGAAGGCTGCAGACGGCGACTGAGCGAGCTCTTTGCATTCTGGTGGATAAGCAGAATAGATTAGGGTTTAAGCCTCTCACAATAAAGAAGGTTTTCAAGGTCTTAAATCATTCTGGGAACTCTCTCCAATTTTCCCAGCACCTGTCCTTGAGTTTTAGATGCCCAAACTGAAGAAAGAATCAAACTCATCTCACTGACATTTCATCTAGATGTAACATCTCTGCACTACTTTTAATCTCTTTCCTTATTCATTCATGGCTCATATTTGTCCTTTTAGCTACAGCTTTGTGCTGAGAGTTTGTGTTTGAATGGTTTTCTACCGTGATGCCCTGTTTCTATTCCAACAGTTTTTGAATACTCTCAGAATATCTGTTTTACAACCTGAGCAATGTTTAGACATAAGGATAGGATGAATAACTTGATATTTTGATCTAAGGTAACGTAACAAGTACCCCGAAGTCTGAGTTGGAGAGAAAGAGTCAAATTTACAGCTGGAGTTGTTCAAGCAAGACTTGAAAGGATACCCTGGATGGAGACTGGAATTAAATTTCAAGGTGGGGTTTGCTGCTGGAGCACATCAAATCTAGCATTAAGCTTATGAAATGTGCTTTTTTCTTTTTCCTTCACTGTGGCTTTGAGCAAGAACCAGCTCAGGAAATTGCAGGCAAAATGCTGCAGACATTTATTCTAAACTTTTACAGCTGAAATGGAAATTTAAGGAGGATCCCTGACCTGAGAGTAAACCAAAATATAGCCAGGGGCAGATGAGTTTGGGATACCCAGAGAGGAGAGAAGATGGACAGGGAGAACTGAGTTTCACTGGTGTACATGCTACATCCGTTCTTTGCTGGCATCTTATTTAAGTAGAAAGCCTTTGCAAGTTGCTGTGGGACCACAAATGACCTCCTGTACATCCAGTAAGGACCCATCTCAAGTGCATGTCTGTGGGGCCACAACATAAGAAATTACCAAAAATCTCTGTGTCACCAGGCTTTGGAAGTAAGTTAGAAATAACATGTGTCCATTAAAAATCAATTAAAAAACCCCACTGCTTCAACATGATGAAGAAGTTATGGCTCCAAGGAGCATCCATCAACAAAGCTGTTGTCTGTGGAAGAAGACAGAAATCTGGAGAAGGAATGCAAGAAAGATGCAGGACAGTAGAAGAACAGATTGAGGAATGGTCTCTGGGAAAAAATTCTGTGGGAAGTGAAGGGTTTTGGCAGGTAAAAAAAGGGAGTTTCACTAAACAGAATGTAAATGGTAAGAACCTAAAATGCCAGGACTTGCTCTAATTAAAAAAAAAAAAAAAGGAGAGATATGACAGAGTGGTAGAGATACTTGCAGAGAAATCCGGAGCTGAAAACTGCTTGCTTACATGAATAGCTAATTCCAATTAATAAATCCAAGTTAAGAATTCAATTTTCTTGTCAAGTGGGTATATCGGGCTAAGTAGGACGGACAGTGAGGAAAGAGAGTGGGCAGAAAATAAAAAAAGAAGACTGAGTGTGAGGTGTCAGATGAACAGACTAGAGGCTACACCAAAGAAACAACACATTTGAGTGTTTGCTTTTGAAGTGAATAAATGGGAAACTGGGGGAATGGAGAAATAGAGATGAGAATTGTCCAAATGAAATGATGGCTGAAAATCAGGAACTGAAACCAGTGGAAAGGAAAGCTGAAGGGAATAGAGACAAAATCCTATTTGACAAACAGAGAAAGAAAGAGTGCTGGCAGAGGCGGAAGGGAGAATTGTTGGCAAGGGTGAAAGGGAAGTTCCTCTGCAAAATCTTGTACTCAAAAATCATGATCAAAGATACAATGAAACGTTTCAACCTCTGGGAAAGTCCCTGAGGAGCTTCATACAGAGTTTCAGCTGCTGTGTTCAGATAAACGAATGTCTTCTGGGAGGTTTTGTATTGTATATCTGTATCAGCTGGGACAGAGCTGGACAGAGCAGGAGGCAGGGCCATGATTTACTGTGTCATACATTAATAGTATCAAATTATGGCTCTGTGGTTATTGGGGTATATGGTGGAGTGTGTTTTACTCCTGGCAATAAATGTAGTGTTTGCCTTGGGATGTCAATCAATAAACTATCTGCCTTAATTGGTATCGATTTATTCATTCATTATAACACTGTACAATGAAAACCAACACTCCTGCACCGTCACAGCCCCTGCAGCAACAGAGCTCTCGCCAAATCCATTTTGCACAGCAAAACTCAGGGTTTCAGATGGGGAGAAACCTCTGTGAAACTCGCAGTGACTCCAGCTCTCTCCTGGGACACCAAGGAGCAGCCCTCCATCACTTCTGATTGCTACAGACAAGGGACTCATGTTCAATTTTGCCTCTTCCATGATCCGCTGCTGAATGGGAAGAGAAAACCTCCCTCTCCTTTCTTTCTACCTCAGTTCAGCAGTGGAGAACAAAGCTTTCCCTAAGTGGAGGTGTAAATGTGGATACCCTGTGGGTTCTGAGGTGCGTTCACAGCCTGCAGAGATGCTCGGCAGTGCAGTGATTGGCTTTGCTTAATCACGGTGACAAAAGCTCCTCATCCTGCCAAAGCAGCACTAAAACCTGCCCTGCACACAGGGCTGGGTTGCAGGGGCAGTGCTGGGGGGCTCACAGTCTCTCCCAGAAAGACACCTGGAGTCTGCTGTGTCTGTACAAGGCGAGTGGCTTTCATGCTACTCTTGGCTCAGTGGGACTCTGCCACTGTAACATCATCTCCTCTCTTTTACCCGGGAAGACGCAAAACAGTTGAGCCAAAATATTAACTCTGACACAGCTCAGAAGCTGCTCCAGAGGGGCAGAAGGGATGCAGCAGTGCATCCAACCTGGAGAGCACAGGCTCAGGATGGGGTGGGGGCTAGTTGCTCCACAGATGGCTCGCTTTCTTTTAAGTTAAAAAATGATGACTGAAAAGCAGGAACTGTGAAATCAGTGGAAAGGTAACAGGGACAATACCCTGTACTGACAACACTGAAAGAAAAGGGGACTGATGGCAGCGGGGCAAGAGAGAATGGCTTCCAAGGGTTTTAGTTATAATGGATAAATAAATAAATCTGTTTTTTGCTAATTCCGTACTTTAAACACTGCTCAAGATACCAGGCAGTCCCAGAACTTATGGCATGATACAGAAAGAGGAACCTCTTTTCCTGCCTCGCTGGTACCCTCAGTCATGCTTTGTGCTTTGTTCTGGGGATGCCTCTCCCAGACAGGAATGTATGTGCTGGCAATTAGAGTTAGCACAGACAATTACACTTCTGGGGTTTCTATCTCGTCTCACCTCATCTGAGCAAGTCAATTAATCTCCCTGCATCTCAGTTTCTCTGCCTGTAAAACAGATAATCATGTGGGCACCACCCAGCGTGGCTTAATCGAAGTGCTGGCATCTCCCTTGGCCACAGAGGTACCATGGATTCTTTATCTGAAGCCGAGTAAAACGCTGCTGTCTGACTGGTCATTATACCTGCCAAACCAGCAGCAGCCTCTGCCCACCCCTGGGATTTGCTGGGTCACCTCCCAGGACCTCCCGCCTGCTGTGGCTCTGAGCCATGGGAGACCCTGCTAAAAATAGCAGTGCTGGCACTTCCTCCCTGGATGCTGCAGTTCATCTATTTTTCTTTCTTAAAGAGCTGATTTTACTGACATTTCTTTCGGGGGGAAAAAAAAGAGGAAGGGAGAGAAAGAAATCATTCAATTAGGGATGAAAATAATGGCCCCATTAGGCGCTCGCTGCTGGATCAGGCAGGAGGGAGGTGAACAGCAAAGTTCTCGAGCTGGGAGGGAGGGAGGGTGTGTGGGGTGTGAGGGGCTCCCTCGCAAAAAGTGCCAGCGTGATGTGAGAAGAGCAAGGCCAGGAAGGGAAACAGCCCCAGAGTGATGATGGAGCTTGCCCAGGGTTGTGCACCACAGATAGGAACAACATCCACCTCTCCTGGGAGGACAGACCGCCCCAGATGACAAAACCTCTCCACAGCTCTCCCACCCACCCTGTTATTCTTCACAAGGCTACAGAACATTACTCTGAGCCTCTTGAGCAGTGAAAAGTGACCCAGTTAGGTCCCAGGATGAAAATTTACCAATTAAACATCTTTTCTACTGAGGAAATTGCTGCAGACGTGCCATATCTCTTCAGGAGGAGATGTCCATTAGTGCTAAATGTGCTGGTGGCCCTGGCAGTGGAGACACTGGCCTGTTTGGAGTGGGATGGACAAGCTTTATCCGGTCTCAGTTACACTACCAAACAGATAGTGGCTGTTAATTACTTCAGTCACTAATTCTCTGTATCATAGTATAACCCACGACCCTGAGGAGAAAAGTTTTGTATCCCATTATCATATCCCTTGCATCAACTAATGCCTCCAAAGATAAACATGTTTAAATTAATAGCAATTTTTACGTGCTTTGTGACAGTTCTCTTTCCAGCATACGGTCTTTACATGCTCCCTATTTTTATGCAGAAAATGTATTGTGTTAAAGCTGGGAAAGCTTTTTATTGGGTATTTTTGGTATGCAATGAGTGCTTTTCTGGCATTAGTCCATCTTATGCCCACTTGGATTTTAAGGAGAGACTAAATGGCTCTGACATGAGCAGAGGAGGGTGAGCAAATGGAAGAAAGCATAACTGGAGCAGATGAACTTTTCAAGACTCAAAGGGGACTGTAAGAAGAACCACTCCAGAGTTTGGAGAATCTCCACGCTTCCCAACAGCAACGTACTCCAAGAAAAAGGCAGTAGGTCTGCAGCTAGTGGTGGGCACACAAACAGCACATGGGACCTGTGTCAGGCTAGAGCCCTTCTCTAGAAAATCCTTTGTCCTCTCAGCAAACATCTCCTTCCACACAATGCATCAGCCATCCTCCCAAGAGTTCAAATTTTCTTTGGAAAGCCATAGTTTTGTTTATGGAAATCAATTTCCTCTCATGATTTGTGGTTTAGGGGTGGGGAAATGTTGGTTTAATATAAAATAATAATAAAAAATGCCCGAATTCCCACCTCTTCTCATTTTCTCATCCAGTTCCTGTTCGTCTGTGCTCGTCCATCTTAAAGCAAAATAGGAAGGGTTCTTTTGGGTGGGGTTCGGCTTTTTATAATGCAACCCCAAAACAGCATTCGGAAATCAGGCGCTGACTTGTCTGAATGGGTGCGCTGAGCCTTCAGAACAATTTTTGTAACAGGCAGACAGGTGAAAGGGAGAAATCACAGGAGGATTCAAATGTCTCATAAAATGCAAGAACCAACCTGAGAGCTCGCGTGGTGCTGAAACAGATGGCTTTCTGAGAGGTAATCTGTTTTCTCTATTCGGTGCTGTGGAAGGCACATAAACATTTCCTAAGAAGAAGATGACTCCTTGTCTTTCGATAAAAGGCACCTGCTCTCCGTGCAGCCGTTACCTGAACAAGGACAAAGAGAGAGAAAACTGAAAAAAAAAAAAAATTATACAAAAATCATGTTGTGTTTTTCAAGTCTTTGTTGGAAAAGGGATGTAGAGAGGGTGAATATTCCTAATTATTATCTGAGCAGCATTCACAGACGGTAGCTTTGGGGAAGCCTGTGGCAGGTTAGGAGAGCACATCAGCAAGCGCACACAAATGAGAAGGTACCTGCTTGAAGGAAAACAATGCATAAAACATCCTGCTTATGCAAATGTATGATGATGACATTACCAGGCGCTGATTAGAAAATAAATCTGATTTGCTTAGGGACCTTTTTTTTGAACAAGCCACTGTTTTTTAAAAGGTGCCTGGTGGCTGTAACTTTGGTTCATTCCTCCATATTTGGCTGTCCCCTGAGGTGAGGTCCAGCCATTTGGAAATCAGCAGAGCAGGGAAGGCTCCTGCTGTCAGGGTGTCCTGCGAGTGAGGCTCCAGGTGTGGCTGATGAACAGGCCAGGGTGGTTTTTGTGCTTGACACAGGGGAAATGGCTCTTTATGCATCCTGTAATCTGTGTTCTTGCTCCTAAGGATGCTCACATGTGCATCGATTCCTCTCCAGCCTTGCCCTGAGCCTCTAGTCATGCAGCAGAGAGATAAATAATGAAACAACTTATAGAGTAGGTTGGTTAGAAGTTCACTTCTCGTTGTGTTTACAAAGGTTTAGAACTTTCCTGTTTTCACTGGAGGGGTGGAGACATCAGGACATGGCAGGAACACTCCATCCGTGTCGGCTGCCGTGGTCCCGGACACCAAAGAGCAGCACTGTGTCCTTCGATGGCATTCATTGCTAGCAAGATTTTTCTGATAAACACTGGCCATTAGCACATCCTGCAAGTGCCTTTTCTAAGCCCATCTCTTCTCAGCATCCATGACCTGCAGAGACTGGTTCCTAGCTCCACAAATTGGCACCGGATCACATTAACAGATGGCCCCAAGTACACGAGTGCCAGGACTCATTATGCACCTCTTTTTTTCTTTTTTGCTAAGAGCTGTGTATGGACTCTGTCCAAGTATGTGGCAACATCTCTCACATCTGGGATCATCGTGATAGCTCCTTTCTTGTATAACAAAGGTGTGTCTCATCTGTGATGTGCTCCACAGTCCTCACACTCGAAGGGAGAGAAGCATCTGTCTGGTTGGAGTAAACAGCTGTGCATTCCTTTTGGGTAGCCTGGAGTGAGCTGCTGGCAGCCACAACAAAATGCAGCTACTGGGATCCATCCAGTCCTCAGTACACCCCCAGCCTCAGTAGATCTTCCCAGCCAAAGACAACCTCAAATGCTCCCTCAGCTGATATTCCTGTGGCAGCCACAGCACAGGGAAAACAGGGCACGGAGTAGGAATTTTCTGGCAAACAGCAGCAGGTGGCTGACAAAGGAAAGGGCAGATGGAGCCTGGAGTCTCCTTCCCTGGTGATACTCAAAAGTTGTGTGGACACAATCTTGAGTAAGGTGCTCTCAGGGATCCTGCCTAAGCAGGGAGGTAGGACCAGATGACCTCCAGGTCCCTTCCAACCTTACCCGACCCGTGAATTTGTGATTTTACTGCTCAGGGCTCATTGCTGGGGCTGCCTCCACTGCAGAGCTGGTCAGGGAAGTTCTTTGAGGTGGCAGCTAAAGGGCACAGGCAGCACAGCTACATCTTGATCCAACAGACACTGGTTTTGGAGCTTTTAGCTTAATTTACAAAACTTCAGGTCTGTGTTATTTACCTGATGGAGAAAGGCTCATCCCTTTGTCTTCCTAAAGATCATCATGACTCTGCTGCCTCCCCTTTGTGTCAACCTCAATTTTTTTTCCTTGGGAAAAATATGTCGTGCACTGATCTGTCAGTCACTTCTTCAGGGATATGGAATCCATAAAAAAGAAAAGCCTGGTTTTAAATGACATGTCACGCTAAACTGCCTCATTACCTCCAAAGTGAGATGAAATGCATTCTCCCTATGTATTATTTTTCCCCCTACTTCTCAGTATTATTCTTCATTCATGGGAATGATGTTTATCCTGGAAGATTATAGACTGGTCATAACCAAAGAAAAGGAGAGAAAGATTTACTCCAATCATGTCAAAGGGACCTCGGTGAATATTAACTGATAAAGCACACACAGGTCTCAGCACCCCCTCACAGCCCGCCTGTGAATTTATCCGGCTTGATAAATGGGAGCAGTTTACAGAGCAGGCAGAAATTGATACGGGAGAGGTTTCTATCTGGAATGCTCTGTATAAATTACTGAATGCTTATCTGTGAGTAATTCCCTTGCATATGCAAACTGTCCAGACACTTAGAGCCTATGGCAAAGACATTAGATAACCTTCGATTCGCAATTGCTGGGGGCAATCTTCAAGCTAAATAAATAGTTCATCTCTTTCAGACCCAAATGATATATCTGTTTGCAAGCACCACAAGTACTGGTCTAGAAATGGATACTTCAGCTATAATTTTTGAGCTGTCCTTCCCTTTTTTTTTGTGCCTGCAATTTATGTCTGCACTTTATGTAACTTAGCAGCCTGCTACTCCTGCCTTGCCTATTTTATCAATCAGGTTTCTAATGTCCCTATCCAGGTGTCTGTCAGGTAGACGGACAGTTAAAAATATGATTTTTAATCTTTCTCTTTCATGCCACACATGCTCTATTGAGGCCACAAACCACCCCAAGAACCTTCCTTTATTTGCCTGTTTGGCAATTTTGCCCACAGCTCTTCCTTGCTACAAACTTATGTGTTGAGCTGAAAAGGAAATATTTTTCTACTGAGCTTTGCAGTCTTGAGATCAGAATTCAGCTGAACAAAAAGCGAGGCCAGGATGCAAGCAGGGTAAAAATCAAGCAGTCGGTACATAAAGACAAGAGCATTTTCAGCACTCAGACAGGTGAGTGACAAATATCATCCTTTCTTGATATAACTCCCCCACCCCACCTTAATACAGACATTGCATAGTGTTTGTTTGGCATCAGCCGAATTTATAGCTCTATTTTCTAGAAATAAAATCACTATCTCTGCCTGAAAGTCAAAGCAGATTTTTTTTTCTCCAGAGGAATTGCCTTGGCACTCTCAGCCTATCTCGCAGCCCAGTGCCAACCAAGTGTAAATGAACCAGGACAAGGAAGTTCATCACACTAAGAGGAAACTTCAGGCTGCTGGCAACGTACAGCAGCAGATCTAAACCAGATGGGTGGAAGCTGCTACTTCTCCAGCCATCAAGAGCCAAGCCAGGGATGCCCATCTCGTTGTGACCCAGCTCCTGAGCCATGGAAAGTTTCTGCCTCACCGTGGGGGTGAACTGGAGCTGTGACCAGCACATGGCCAAAAGCCATGGTGTGCTGGGACACGAGTCACGCATGGAACTGCTGTCCCTGCCTGGAGAGACACAGCCCTCCATGGATGACAAGCACAAGGCTCAGGGGGGTCCCAGCCACTGCCTTTGGTGTAAATCTGCTGCTACACTTCGGCCAAAACCTGCACCTTCAGGCTGAGCTGCAGTAAGTTGAACAAGATGGTCTGCACCAGCTTCCTCACCCCAGCCATGAAATAAATTGGAAATTATGAAAACCTTAAGACACTCTTCACCCAGCATTATTCTTTGCTCTAACTTTTGCTGCCTAACAAGCTGTGCTGGTGAGTGCAGTTTCCCTTGGCAGTTATCAGTGAAGCTGGCTCTGTTTGTGTTCTGGATTTGTATTTTTCAGCTCTGGAAGAGGTGCTGATCCCATGCCTCATTCTTGGCACTGCCAGGGTCCCTGGCAGAAAGCTCTGCACTGATCCTTCCACAGGGGAATACTTCATTAATCAAGTGCTGTCAGACCTTCTCACTGGGTTTTTTCCCCCATGATAGTCAAACATGTCATTTTTGCTCCTGAAAGGTGTTGCCTGCAATCCTGCATGGCACGGCTGCATCACACAGGCCCCGGCAGTGGCAGAGGGTCTGGAGCTCAGCCTGTGCCTTTGGGGAAGGGAGCAGTTCTTCCCAACATGCAGCCAGGATCTCGTACAGATGCAGAGACAGAGCTTGTCTTTGGACAATCTTCTTCCACCTTGTGGGTTTAACAGCCAGTGACAGCCCATCTCTGCTGGTCAGAGCCCCTGCAAATGCTGCAAGCTGGGGCACCATCTCAGGCTTGGCTGCCCTCTCTCTCAAAGCCAAAACTACCCCTTCCTTTCCTCAGTTTTCTGTGTGAAAGCAGCACTCAGCAGCTGTCCAGAACTGCAAGGCACAGCTAAATATCTGGAGTCCATACAACCAGGGGTATCCCACCCCCAGAATGGGGGTATCCCAAGGTTTTATATGGAGGCAAAACAACTCCCTCACGTTCAGTGGCATCCCTGATATTTTGCAAGCTTTTTTTGCCTGCACACTGAGCTAATGATATTGGAGAACTGTGAGAACTGAACCCAGCTATGCCCAGTCCAAGCTCAGCACGTGCAGAGATGGCCCAGATTGTTTCTCCCCACATTCATTACGGTCAGTTACACTGATGCTCAGATTTACCTATTCACACAGATTTCTGAAATCCTTCGGAGGTTCCCCACTATTAGGAGGGCATTTGACTGCCCAGAAGACCTGACCTCTTCCCCCTCATTCCAGCTGTGTTGTGAGCAAAAGCACAGCTGGAGGGATGCCCAGTTGGGATGGGTATTGGAGGAGCTCAGCCCTCTTTGGCCTCTTGCCCACCAGTTCTTGCTCCTAAGAACCTGAAGGCAGATTTTTACACCACAATTACTTTTTTTTCATAAAAAGCTGACATCATTGATTATTAAAGGTCAGTGAGAGGAAGAAATATCTTTGCGTTTGTCTCTTTAGCTGAAATCTGGGAGCTACTGCCCATCTGTCAGGGTAGTGCTGGAGATAAGCCCAAAGTCCAAACTCAGCAGCAAGCTACAACTCCTCTAGAGCTGGCCAGAGCAAATAACATCTCTTGCCACTGCTATGTGCCTGTGATTTGGGTCAAATAAACCTTTTGCTGCATGCTTGCAACAATTTGCAGAAATTTCTTTAGACCCAGGGTCCAACAAGTGCTCTGTGCAGAAGGGAACTGGGCACAAGTTTCTTTCTCTGTCTCAGCAGAAACATTTACGTTTCCATCTCACAGGAGAGAAAATCTAGATGCTATTTTTTCCTCCTCACGGCTTCTTGCAACAAGGACTCTCCCTACTACCTTTCCCAGAGGGGAGAAGAGTTGCCTTCGGTTCTAAATTTAGATTTAATGAGTGCAAAATGAATAAGGCAGCAGGGGAACCTAATCTGGTTAGCAGAGCAGCAGCAGAAAGCACAAGATGCTTGAGTACAGTGTCGGGTTGTGATTTCCCGTGCTGAATCCACAGGAGCACTGGTTTTGTGGATAAACAGTTGGGTATGAATTCTGCAGGCAGTCCTTACTGCTGGTGATGAGAGCAGAGCTGAATTTGGCCCTGGGCAAACACACCTTCCTGCTGATCCTGCTGCTTGGATGCTGTTTATGAAGGGAGAAGTAGCACAGGCTGGAATATATAAAGTTCTGTGTAAAATCAGCCCCTTGGCACAGCTTACAGATGTACTTGGCTCCTAACAGGCACCCTCTGGCTGTCCCTGCCATTGTCCTGCTCTCAGGTCTGGGGCGGCCTGGGGTGCCTCTCTCTTCCAGTCCTGGAGCACTACAGAGCTCTGATCATTCACAGATTTAAAACAAAATTATTTGCTGCATTCATTCAACTCCAAGATCCCAAAACAAACTATCAGCACACCTTAGTTTTGCTCCAGACCTGATTCTCCAAGTCCCTACTGATACCCTTTGCTCCTGACTTGCCTTGTCCTTATTATCCTTCCCATCCCTCATAGCCCGAAAGGAGAGTGCTGCTGTGCTCAGCTCTCCTGCATGGCTGTACTGATCTGCAAAATACCTAAAATGGGTAAGATGCCCTGACTTTTTCAGCTGGAGTTTAGGATTCTCAGAAAATGTTTCCTCCAAGAACCCAAACATTACAACCCCAAATTCCTTCTTGGGGCTCATTCTTGGGGAGTAGCTCCATGAGGAAAAAAAAGAAAATATTTTTTTGCCACCATTGTAACCAAAGTAGCTTCACTGCCCAAAAGTACAAAGAAGAATGTGTACACAGATAAAATATTCCGATTCCACTGCAGGGCATTTTAAGGCAGAATCAGCACCTGGCACTTTTCAGAAATGGCAGAGGATGGCTCATGATGTTAAATGATCAAGGCACTTGCTTTGGTCTCATGTGAAAGCCGAAACTATCTTCAGAAACCATAAATTCTGCTAATCCTGTGCTGATGCTGCCACTTTCTGTGGTGTCCTGGGGCTTCCTTGGAGGCCTGTGGACCTGACACACATAAAGGATGCATAGACTGAATTTCAAAAGCATCTCTGCTCCCACAATTTCAAGTGAAGTCATCTGAGGAGACTGCAATGCTCCAATCCTTTCCTAATTAGATGAGCAGTCTCATCACCTCCTGAGAGGGCTTGGTATATCCCCTGGCTTTTAAAGGAATTCTGTATCAAAAGCAGAGATGCAACAAATTGGAGCCTCCTCAAATACAGAAAGAAATGTAAGGAAAATAAAGAGCTTCCCCCATCACAATTTTGAATAATGACAGCTGGAGAAATAACACTTGTTTGTAAATAACCCACGACCCTTTTCATCCAAAGGGATCTTGGTAGCAAATTAATCAATGCTTTTCTCTAGACATAGAGGGCATTAATAACATGCTTGGTCAGTTTTCTCACTTAAATTTTAACTTTTTCAAGGCTGTGACCACATATTCCCAGAAGAAGAAATAGATAACATTATCTTTAATTTCTCAGTAATTTACAATGGGCTCATTTTCAGGGGCTGGAGCAGATATAATTTATTTTTATACACACTTTATTTCAGGGGATGAATGCAAACAGCACCATCAATTACTCAATCAAGCATGGAGGCAGCAAATCAGCTGGGTATGAGCAAACTGCTCACATGAGCACGAGGGTCAATTATCCCCCTGTATAAGATATTTCTGCAGTATATAAATTAATACAAAAGGATGGATTTGTATTTCAGTGCTCTCACATTGCCTGGTGTCACACAGATATTGCATGCTTATTTGTCATTTTTGGGATGAGGGTTCCTTTGTACCAGTGGGTGTAAAGATGACCCTGGATCTGTGTCTTTGTAGCATTTGCAGGGTGAGCCAGTAGGACAAGGGAAGGGTACCTGAGAAAAACGAATTGCTATTACTCCCATTTTATGGGTGAAGAGTGGAGGTCTAAGGAAACAAAGCCAGGTGGAAGCACGTAAAGGACTGAGAGGTGACTCCTGCGCTCCAGTCACGGTGTGTGTCTTCTCAAGAAGCTCTACACCTCAGAAATTCAGCGAGCAGCTGGGAAACTGCAGCTTTGTCCTCTCCACCTCCAACAAAATGAACGGGATTAGAGATGCTCAGAGATAACAGGTGGCCCAGAGGTCACCAGGGAGCCAAACCCTCACATCTATAAACCCCGTAGGCGAGATCTGCACAAGCCAAAATGAGCAAACAACAGTGAAGTGTTTGTGAAGATTTATATAAATGATGCTTGAGTGTTTTCCTTGGGGATATTCCTGCCCTTTGCCACGAATCTTCATACAAATTATATTTTTGTGTGCAAGACCAATTGTACAAAGGAAAATGCTCAGAAATATGCATTTGAGTGAGGTTTCACTACAAAGAAGTCTTTGTAGTGTATAAAAGTTTCAGTCCCTCAGAGAGTGAATTGAAGAAATACAATCTAGGTAATACATTTTGCAAACCAGAAAATAGCAACAAAAGGTTGGCAAACAGCCAGGTGCCATAGAAATGAACTCGAGGACTGAGATACATCACAGACTGTGTTTGAATAAGGAACACTGTCATAAAAAACAAGCCTGTTCATGAATAATACAGGACCAAGGGACAGGTCTGAATTTGTCATGTAAATTATTTACTGTAACTATGAAATGGCCACCTGTCTGGACTTGTTGCAGCATTTGAAACACAGCCCATTAAATAAAAAAAAAGGAAAAGATAAAGTTGATTAAGATGAAGAGGAACTTCTTTGGTCTTGCGGAGTAGCTCACTCCTGCCCTCATGCACTGAGGTGTGACTGGGGGGTGAGACCTCCACTGGGCTGAGCTCTCCTCATTATTAAGCTGGGGAACATCTTCAGGGGGACTTTTCACTTTGCTGTGCTGGTGAGGTCAGTGATAAGTTTGTCCATGGGGGCCCAAGTTTGGGGCCAGGCCACCAAAGGGACCCCAAGGTATCCTAGACCCCTGAAGCCACCAGCAGGATGGTGCCAGGAAGCAGCGGCATGATTCATCTTCAGAGAGGAGTTTGGGTTTCGGCTTAGTGAGATTGTAACACTTAATATAGAACAGTTATGAACTCGGGACAGAGATGTCTTGATCTGCAGAGGCACATCCTCAGTGGGATGGAGACCCACCTGCCAAAGCCAGTCTTGACCCAAAGCTGATGAGACAGCAGCTCTTAAAAACACAGCACCTTTGTGCCCAGCATTAGCAGCTGTTAAAGATGGAATGAAATCTGCACTGTAAGAAGTCTAAAAGACATTGCTCTGGGTTCTGGATACACCTTTCCATGCCTCCCCCAGCCTGTTCCCACCATCTCACCTCAGTCAGCTCCTCCATGGTGACAGGCAGCTCTGTGCAACCTGAGCTGGAAGACGGCTGAGCTGCCCAGGATCTCAGTGTGGTCTTTTGTTTCTTGGTTTTCTTTTCCCTTTTTTTTTTTTTTAACCTCTGGCTCTATAAAGTGCTTCCAAAAAAATCCCAGCAGATCAATAATGAACAAGAGTTACTTCAGAAAGCCACTCGGCGTTCTTGTTTAAATAACTTCTTTTACTCCTCAATTGCCTTGTTTTTCTCAGGGTTGTCATAGAGAGGCAGATATTGATGAGTTGGTGGTGTGTGAGGGAGCATGGATGAGAGCAAAGTCATTTACTCTGCTCTTGAAAGCATTTATTTTTGACCTATTTATCTCATGTGTGTAGCTACAGCGTCCCTCTGCTCCTTCACGTCAGTTTGGTCATCAGGAAGAGCATCCTGCAGCAGAGGCAGTGCACAGACACGGTTAATGCTGCATTTCCTGAGACTAGAGGAGTGTCTGTCATGTTTAATATCTCCTGAGAAAGCAGACACCCTGTAGCAGGCAAGTCAATAGGTTGTTTAGTTATACAGAGCTTCCGGAAGGCAAAACCTCATTTTCGCCTCTCTAAAGAAAGGAAAGGTCTTGGGTGTCTGTGCACTAGATCTTAAGAACATCCCATCAAAACACAGGCTGCTGCAAAGGTTGTTACCTTTTAAGAGAAATGCCTGACTGAAATCAGCAAGGTCTCTGCTCTCTCCTATGAGAAAGGAGATGAATGAAAGCAGGCAGTAGGTTCTAAGACTGCTTTCCCCAGGAATAACCCAAAACTTTTCTTCCTGGTGCATTGCAGCCTTGTTTGCGCTTATCTAGAAAGCTGGAAAAGGGCTACAAGGTGAACGATGCCAGGCCAGGCTGTCTCTGAGTTTTAACCATCAAAAGGCTTCTTCAGCAGCAGTAGCATTATGAAAAGTCCAAGACAGAATGTATGATGTGGATCAAGAGCTACCCACAAACTCTAGTTCTTCTGGAAGAAGAACTACACTCTCTGTTGAAGACTTTCCTCTGGATATTTTTTCCTGCCCTCGCTGAAACAGTTTTATTTCCAACCCACACAACACACTTGTCCTCTTCAGGTCTCACAATTCCTCTGTTCACACTGGAAAGCAGCACTGCCAGCAGAAGAGTTTTGACTGTAGCAGTATATTAACTAAACATCCTAATTAACTGATTCACCCTTTTATTGTCTCACATCTCCACTATCACTGGGCCTGCTGTGCTCTAACAATGCTTTAAAATTCTAACTCGTTTTTTCTCCCCTGGCTTTCAAACACCCTCGCATTCCCATCTGCAGCTTTGTATAGGGATACACGTGCAAAAACAAACAAACACGCTTTGTGCAGACTCCTTCACCTTCTTCTGAACACAGCCCCCCAAAGGTGGCTGCCCTACGTGTTTCTAAAGCCTTAACCCAAGCCATGACCACGTAAATACAGCTACACTGGTACCAGACAGCTAACAATGGCAGTAAGAGAACAAGGAAGGGAGGGACGGAAAAGGGAATGGCTCAAATAATATTTTCTGAAAGACGATCCTAAATGTTATTAACCTGATTCTCCCCTGCCATCAAAATTACACCAAGGGATCTCCGGTTCAATGAGATTCAGACCATGAAAGACCAACAAAATCCCTTCTGTTAACAAGCCCATAAACTAATGGCACTTGAAAAACTCAGCACACCAGGCTTTATGACCCGCAGTGAAACAGATTAGAAGTAATACAAGGGCAAAGAGGGTCCCCTAAAACCTCATCTTCAGCTACAAAAAATGTTCCTGTGCTGAGCAGGTTTTGGTTTGCATCCTCTTCTGCATCTCCAGAAGAATTTGTGGTCCAGCAGCATGTTTCCACAATATTGGAAAAAAAATAAAGTAAGTCAAACACCTTTTTGTCATTTCAAGAAAGGCTGGGTTATGGTCTGCCTTCATCCAGAAATCTAGATGTTTCTCAAGCTGCTCTGCTCCTTTCCAGACACATTTGGAAGTTGTGTGGGTGTTAGCACTGGATGAGTGCTGATTTCAGCGGAGAATTAGTACATGTCCTGAATGGAGAAGATATGCTTTCTATACACCCAAGGCTTGCAGGAAAAGGTCTCCAGGATTTCAGGTGAAAGCATTCCTAATTAATCTAAGGGGAAGGGTAGCATTCAGCATCCTCTAAGGGCTGCCACAAAAACATCGTCATATCAATCATTCGTATCATTGGCTCAGCAGTCCCTTTCTTCCTGCATGCAAAGGGAGGGTTGGAGAGCTAAGTTTAATTCCAGAAACCATCTCTAAGACAGAAAATCAGGATGAGGCTCCACTCCACCCCAAGCATTTCTTATATTCCTAGATTTCTGCTTGCTGAATTTTTGTACTCCTCTGCTGGCAGCAGCCGGAGGACCTCTGTTCACTTTGCACAGGCCACCCTGCAGCCTTTTGGGGCACATTCACTCCTCACTGCCATCCCGAGTCCACCCAAGAATAAGATAAACATTTCCATCCCCTTTGCTCTCCCACCTCTCAGCAGAAATTTTCCCAACTTGCTGTATAATGAGACCATTTTTATTCTTTCTGGCCATCTCCTGAAGGTGAAAATGGGCCCTTCGCTGACCATCAGCTTCCCAGGCTCAAGGCTTTTAATGAAAACCTCAAATTCCTTTATTTAAGGCCAGCGAGGTGACTAATGGACTAAACAGCCTGAGAGATGGAGGAATGGCTCTGCAGAAAAGCAACGTGGCAGCCAGCAAGGTCCTTGTGCTGAGCTAATGTTCACAACAGCCAGCCGGCCCCATGGACCTCAGGCACAGAGCAAACTCCCCCAAGCTGCACTTTGTTCTCCTCAAGCAGATCTTTCACACCTACAAGGCCAGTAAAAACACCCTATTTCTACAGCTGCCCTTCAGCTTTATGGATTTTCCCTCCTAAAATAAGGATTCTCCTACAGACAACTCTGCAGCCTGTGCTCAAAGGCCGTGGGACACGAGCAGGCTCAGCCACTGAACACAGTGCTGCCAGTCTGAGGATGAGCCCTGCTCAAGCATCTTCCCATGCCCTGCTGGGAGGGCCAGGGAGGGAAGATGCAAACTCGCAGACACAAAGCCAATTTTAAAACCGATGTTGGCCTCAAGCTAACAGGAAAAAAATGCACCATTAGCTTTGATTTTTAAATACATTAGTTATTCTCTCAAAGGCTGGATCAATGGAAAAAGGAAACTGAGCAATGGATAAACCTTTAATTGCTTAGAAGTAGGATCCATGCTCACACTGCCTGGCCAGAGCACGGCCTTCTGCTGGGTGACTGTGTGCTCCTGCATTCCCTCACAGCAGCTATGTCTGCTCTTGTGTCCCAGGCGACCACCAGGCCAGTCAGGCACTCAAAGTATTTTTCTGGTGGGGTCTGGATTGGCAAAAGGCATCTGTGAAAAGTTCCAGAAGGTTTATGTGAACTTGTGTTTCAAAGTAGAACAAAACACTGGATATCAGAATTTCCACAGAAGTGTAACATTAAGCAGAAAATATTGCTTGAAGGCAATCAAAACATTTCATTTTGATAAAAGCCCAAATACTCCAATTTATTTTATATGCTGAGAGAATTCAAGCTACAGTTTCTCAAAGAAAACTCGAAATGCTCCAATTTCAACAAGATACTGCGAACTCATCAGCTTTTGTTTGAATGAAATAGCACTGAAATGGGAGATATTCCCACAGAAAGTCATAATTTGGAGGAAATTACATTTTTTTCCCCCTCACAGGGAACACTCTCACTGGCTGTATGTAGCAGTTTGGTTTTGCATTTTGCCTGCATAGCTACAGGCATTTGTGTGGAAGGACAGGTATTTGTCACAGGAGTGACAGGAAAACAGAAACACCTGACTTTGCCCTGCTGTGAACAACACAGGATCCATCCCTCTTCTCTGGCTGGCTGAGCAAGGCTCTTCAAAGAAGGTTTGTGGTACAGAGTCACAATTCTGAGGATGTGTTTTATCCTTCCAAGTTCTCCACTCCGCACCACCGGACTGCTCTTTGCAGTCACACACTACCAAGGGAACACCACAACACAAAACCAAAACAGGTTCTCCCGAGCCCTCACAACTCCTCCAGGCCACTCAGCCAGCTCACGAGCACACAGATCATCTAAAGCTCCAGGAGCTGAGCAAACGTGGTGCAGAGCTAAGATCTTCCGTGGAGCACATTGCCTGGAACACCACAACCTTCTCCGCTTGGAGCTCCCCAGACTTCACCACCAGTCACTGCCTTAGACCCAGCTCAGAATGGCCTTGAGAAGGCTTCCAGCACCACAGCCTCCCTGGAGTGGGCACCGTAACATCAAAACTTACCCAAGGTCCTAGGACACCAAGGAGCAGAAAGATCAGAGAAGGCTGAAGGAGGCAGGTAAACTGATGCTGTTGATGTGACCCATCTGTGAGCCCTTTGTAGTTAAAGCAGGGCTCACAGCACAGCCACACACGGCCCTGTTGCTAATTAGGTAGGGCTGAGCACTGACACATTAACCTCCCAGTCTCAAAACATTAACTTTACCAGGTGTAATATCTTCTAGGTGACATAAAGGTTAATAATCTGCATCCACAACAGAATTCAGCTCGGTAAATACCCAATTAACCGGATTCTGTCAGAGGTAGCAGCAAAAATGAAAGGTCTAGGACAGCTGAAGGGAGGCTCTGAAATGCTGGGTGTGATGTGTGCTGGTTCATCACTGTGGGGGACAGTGGGGACATGCCAGGAATGGCCAGAGGAGGAAGCAGGAACGATGCCTTCAGAGGGAGCTTGCACAGACTTCAACAGTACCAGGAGCTGGGCTGAGGGAAAGCAATGAAGCGAAATAAGTAAAAGATTCTTCGCTGTCAACATTTAACAAAACATTTTTTTCCCAGCCTTCCTCCCTCATTCCTCCTGAACTATTCTCCAAAGCTCCTGTTGTTGGAAAGTGAATTCAAAGCAGTAGTGGTTGGATTCAACTCGTGTGCAACAAAATTGTTTTTTATGGTTTTTTGGTTTTTGTTTGTTTTTTTTTTCTGACTTTTAATCTTTGTTTTGCTCACTGCCTTTCAGAAGAGGGAATTGGAACTGGGAAGGATAAAAAATGGAACAAACAAGGAATAACTGAATATTCAACTCAGCTGGAATGCAATTGCCTCGTTTAGCATCATTTTGTAGAACCTCAGGAGAAAACTACCCTTTGATACACCAGATTTGAAACATTCAAAAATAGTGGGTCAAAGAAGTGATTACTTTTATTCTGACCAGTACAGCAGCTGGAACAAGTGGAAGTCACTGAATACTCAGGAATGTGTCACCCTCTGGGCCTGATCCCACGGCAGCGGGAGCGTTAATGGAGATGGAGAAGCTTCTGCAGCTGCAGGGGCTCAGGGTGCATGGCAGGGCTCAGCCACTTCACTCAGCTGTTGCTATTTCAGCTAAAAGCTCTTTTTTTTTTTTTTTTCCCTCCACAGCTGAACTGACACAAAGAGTGTGAGACACATTCATCACCACCGACACATCCAGCACTTCCCTGCTCAAATCACGTTCCCTCTGAGCTCCTCATTTCAGTGTCTTCCAGGTGTTCCGCAAGAATCTAGGATGCCCTTATTCTCTCTTTCCTTTCTCCATTAATTAAACTTCATTTTGCCCTTCCCCAAAACCTGCCTTACCTTCTCTGTCACAACCACTGCTTCACTGGACCTCCCCTCTGAAGGCACTGCACGTGCACAGAACACATTCACCCCCACTGTCGTTTCTAGCAAACTTTCAACATCGGCATCAGAACCTCCAACCTGAACTCTCAACCCTGCTTTCACTGAGACTGAAAACTTTCTGGGACAGTCAGAGCAGCAGCCCAGCCAGCCAGCCTGGGAGAACCAAAGAGATCATCCAGTGAGACAGTACAAGAATGAAAATAGTGTTTTTAATATCATTTACAGCAAACTTACAGTATGTATTTCACATCACATATTTCTAAACTGCTCATCTGGAAAATATAAGCTGCAAAAATACAGAACACAGTACTCAAAATATATCGAGCATGTGGCTTCTCTTTCTTTTTTTCTTTTTTTTTTCTTTTTCTTTAAAGTCAATTGTACAGTGAAACATTTCCTTTTCCAAACCAGGTTTTGGTTTATTTTGGAAGTGTTGCTAAACATCTGAAAAATTACTAGCAGTCAAACCAGCACGGTTCAAAGACCTTTCTGAGGATCGCTTTCCCTCGGGCACTGCAGGAAAACAGTAACACCCAGCCCGAGGCAGGGGCAGTGGCACGTGGGCTCATCCAGGTCCCACACACTGCTGCAGACTATGGTGGAGATGTTCTGTGCAGGAAGAACCTTCTCCACAACCCACAAATGCTGCTCTGCCCAGGTGACTGTGAAGGACAGCAATGGTATGAGGGACAAACACCACAGACTGGTCTGGTACAGAGGCAGGTAAACACTCCTGCAGTGCTGTGGACCCTGCACAGAGCTCTGCAGGTGAGTTTTGAACCACAGCTGTGAAAAACTGCATGGGGTGGTCTTGTTCTCCAACAAGACAACCAGTGTAGAAGCACCCTCCATGCACTAATGGAAGATCACATTCACACACCAGCTGCAAGCACTTGTCAGAGAAGTCCTGAGCTTCTGAAGCTCGGAGAAACTCCCACCAACAACCCAGCTGAAATGCATCAGGCTTTGGAGGGCACACGGCAGGCCTGCCTCGTGAAAATGTATTATTTTCTTTATTTACACCATGGAGAAAGAGAAGGATGGATAAGGGAGTGGGTTAAGGAACAAAGTAGGTTCCTAATATTCTTATTAGCCAAAACCCCAAGCCCCTCAATCTCTACTAGAGACAGAGAAGCCAGCTGGTTAAGAACAGAACTTCTTTCCCAATCTGCTTTGAATTTTTATGTCTCAAATTTGCTCATCTGTAGCTGCCACTAAGGGCTGTCAGAGGTGGGGGATAACCAGGTTACACAGGCAGGGCATGTGCTGCTGGTCAAGCCCTGCAGCAGGAAAACAAGCAAAGAGGGATCAGCCAAACTGAAACCTCTCTGTTTCTCCAACGTGAATGAGACAGGCATGGCCAAGGACTGGCTGGGCAGTCCCTTCTGCTCACAAACCACATCAAGAGCTGCTCTCCTCCTGCCCGTGTAAACTGCCCCCACTCCCGCCCCTCTGATTTCAGATGGTGCTCGTGTCTCATCTGCACAGGGCAAAAGGAATTCAAAAATAGCCTTACTGCAAACACACCCCATCTAATGCCATTTATGCATTGCTAGCTCACACGACTCCAAATGATCCCGTGCCTGGAATGTGATATAAGTACATACAGCAGGGAAAAAAACATTTCTGCAGACTGCATTTGACTTGTATCAAAATCCTAACGAACACCACATTTATTGTACTTTATTTACATGGTAGTCACGTGTAATATAATACAACACAGCGTTCCATTTGCAGTGGTAGGCACTATGGGTTTTAAAAGGTCACAGCTCTTCCCCTGCTCCATCCCACCCCCTCCTCCCTACGGATGCGGTACCAAAGTGAACCAAGAGCTCCCTGTTGTGCGGTCCCAGCGCTGCTCCAGTTTCCCTCTGAACCTGCTCTGGGATGGCTCCTTCCCAAGAGCAGGTGAGGGAAGCTGCTTTCATGTGCTAACATGGAGACTCCAAAACTTTGGTGGTCACAGACCACTGGCAGCCCTTAGCACTTGTCAGGGGCAGTCATGTGCAGCCTCCTAACCATGCTTTGCACCAAAACACCGTGAAGGCAACGTGGGGCTGTAGCCCAGCTGCAGACCCCTAGCACAGGGAACAGGCCACCCGTGATCACAGAGCACCGTTTGGTCCTGCTGCAGTAAGACTTTAGGAAAACAGCTGTGAGCCTCCAAGAGGGATCATCCTCCTCCTCTGGTCAGGCAGGAAGTGTCACAGGTGAAGAACAGGGGTCATTTCTTCCTTTCAAGTTCACAGTTAGAGTTGTGAGGCACCAAAAACATAGCACTGTTTGCACTGAGGGGTAAATGCACTGGTGTTTGTGCGATGTCATACTGCAAGAGAACACGGGTTTCGGGGGCTGAGATACCTGTGGCAGGGAAAGATGCCTTTTGCTGTCCCACCCACGGGCAATTCAGCTGGGAAGAACTAAGATATGTCAGGCCATATGCAACTCTCTTGATGCCCGAGAGGTTTCTGCTTCCGATCCAAGAGCTGTGCAAACATCGCAAATAAAATTTACACCACCTGCTTCACCTCAGTACCAATTTGGTTTTGTCTGGGTTCATACCCTTCTGGTGTTTGCTCTCAGTAATTACTCAAATGAGTGCATTAACCGGTAGGAACACTGGGAGAGGCTGAGAATTTCAAGCATCTGTGAGAGAATATTCCTGGAAAGTGGACTGTGAGTTGGAAGCCAGCACTTTGGCTGTCCTGGAGCACTGTGTGTCCAGCGGCGCTCAGCCCACTGGCACTGAGTAAGTATCCTCTTGCTCAATTCCTAATCACGTGTTTTTGAACTAAATACTTTTACTGATGAGAAAATTCCAGCCTAGGGAACTCAGGGAGCAGAAACGTCTCCTGTGAGTTTTATGTCCATCCACAACAAACCCCTGTGTACGAATTACAAGAAAGCTTTTCCAACTCCTCCAGACCACAGATGATATGCAGAAATGACCTTGCAAATACACTGGAGGCATTTTCTCGGTTTTCTCTGCAATTTGCAAGGAAGAAATAAAAGGGGAAATTAACTTACAAAGTTGCTATAAATTATTTGCCGAGTTGGAGCTGACAAGTTTCTTATTGCTTTCTGCCATATGCAGACACCAACTTGGTGTAGAACAAGTCCAGCACTACAAACTGTTCAGGGTATGACTAACCTTTTCCTTCCTAGGGTTGGACACCCTGCTCTGCCACACTTAATCTGAATATAAAGTGGGGGAAACATCACAAACTCATCCCATCCCAAAGACCCCTTCCCTGGGGTCACTCCATTCATCAAACAAATACAGACTGAAGCAAAGCTCTGACAAGAAAAACAATATGAACACTACAACCATCCTAAAGTCCTACTGTTGCAGCCATCTAAATGGATTGCATCCACATGGCTTCTCCTGAATTCCCTGTGTCCTTCTGGGACCAAGAGATCCTCAGAGCCAAGCAGCGGTGGCAAGACTGAAGATAAAAGAAAAGCAGTCCATGTTCACACTCTGCCCCAGGAAACAGCAGTATTGCTTCTGAGTGGGCAGAGCACCCTCTGCTCCGCTGGATTCAGGGAACAGACAATGGCCAAAGATTTCACTTGGCATCACTAGTTAATAAAGAAGTACTTCATGTCTAAGAACTGCTGAAACACCATTTTTCAGCAAAGCAATTGTATTAAGACTCAGATTGGCTAGAAATGTCAGTGGAGTGATAGAAAACACCATTTGCAACCTAGAAGTTACAGATTTAGGGTATGTAAGCAGAAAAAATTATAATATTTGGAACATACATAAAACTAAGTGAGATCTGCTGGCATCCCAGGCAAATTTAAATGCCACTCAGTAACTCTGGCTACCTTGTATTGGCTTGGTATAGCCAAGCTGTGCTTTGCCATCAGGCGGAAGGAAGAACTGTGGCTGGAGAAAGGAAGCTGATGGTCAGTTTGGAAGAAACACCCACAAACCATGGGTCTGGTGGAGGTAGGGCTATCCAGGAGTAGAGAAGGGTGGATAATCCTTTCAGGGACACTGAGTGGCTCAGTTACAATGTCCTTTACTCCTCGGATCAGTCTCAACCATCAGACAACGTGGCTGAACCTGGCTCACACCAAAGGTTTCCACCTCAATAAACTGCTGCCTATGTTCCCACCAATTATATCTTGGCTGCCAATAAAACAGGTGAGTCACGGCAGCAGTGCGGGATGCTGGGAGAGGTGAACCCAGATTTAGGTAAGAAAAGCCAGAACCCCTAATGCAAATAGGAGCAGGTCAGTATTATTGCTTGTAATCAGGGGTGCTCTGCCCTGTGCACAGGAAGCTTGTGAGCTTTGCACATACTAATCAGACCTAGAGAGAGACAAACAACAAACCTGCTCCTGTCTGCAAACACAGTTCACATGAAATTAGGGGGATAGATGAGCACAGCTGCATTTAAAGGCAGAGCAGGAGTAGGTCTGGAAACCCTTGTGAATAAAGAACAAAGCTGTTATCACATCAGCCCAGTGAAGCATCTGCATGCGTCTTTTATACTGACAATTCCCCACATCACCTGCCAAGAATAAAGCAAACATCACACCAAGAATGCCCAAGTCTGAAGAAAATACCAAGCCCAACACATCCAGCTGTGACAAACTCTCACATGGCAGCAACAGCTGTGGCTGACTCGGGAGCTAAAGCTTCACAGTGCTGGTAGGCTTCAGGTTGTTGTGGGGTGGCTGTGGAGTGAAACTGCTGGTTGTGAGATGGAGTTGCCTTTCTGTGTCCCACGACCTCGCTTACTGAGAAAAAATGTGAGTCTGTCTGAGACATAAAGGTGAACCTTAAGCACACTGCCTCCACTGCAATGTGATGAACATAAAACTCTGATGGGAATAGGAGGGGGTCCAAATCTCATTCATTCCCTTAATTTTTTTTTTTCCCAAGGAAAAAGAAGTCAATGCATCTCAGCCATTTGGAAATACTCCAATCACTTTCCAAATGTCTGCAGACCACCAGTTCAATTTGGAAGCATTTTGAAGTGCAGCTGACTCAGATAATGGAAGCTAATTCCTCTCTGCATCTTTCCCTTCTCACCTTCTGAGCAAGGTGAGACCCAACCACGATTAACAGCAGCAGCACTGAGGAGTTTAGTGCATCTCACAGGGGAATGGCAGAAGGAGGTCACTGTTAGCTGAATTGCCAAGAATGGAAGGTTTGTGATATTCAAGTGATAATTCAAGTGATGGACTTTTCAGTCCCACCCTACATCCAAGATATGCTGGGCAAAGTCAGAAAAATGGATGACTTCTACATGTATTAAAAGAAGGTTCTGGAAATGCATCACCTTGTTGACAAGGATGCAAAGAAAACAATTCCAGTGTCATCTGCACCAATTTTAGACTGGGGTCCCCTTTTGATTCCACTGGGGCTACGCCAAAGTGGGATCTGTGCAAGAGAAAGGAAACCCCAGCCTGAAGTCATGCAAGGCAACTGGTCAGTCCCAAAGAGACTGCTGAATCTCAAGTAGTTTGTTTTTCCAAACACCCCATTCCTTAGCAGACAGCCACGCAGGAACACAGTGCTTGGAAACGCCAGAATAACATTTCTGCTGAGACTGAGGCCTCAATAAACCCCTGAATTTCAATGCCTTTGAATATGGAGGAACAATATCCACCACTGGATCTGGACCACACAGCTCAGACCATGCCCCCCATTTCTGTTCCTGGGAATGGGCATTTTTCTAACTCCATCCTTGTTTTTAAGTTTCCTGCACGGTTAAGGCAGTTGCAGGATGGAGGCGAAGAGCTGACAGGTGAAGGCCCATAATGCAATTTGGGAAGCAGGAGGATGTCTGACACTCTTCATTTGTTCTTCTATAACAAAAATTGGGTTGCAGGCAAAAATGGCTTGTGGTTCCAGAATCAGAAAAAACCCAAAATGCCTGCTGGTGTGGATGAAGGGTTTGGTCTGTACTAAAGCTCTGTTCTTAAATCTGTACCAAAGCACTGACAGCAAAGCCCTTCACAACGCAGGCATCAGACCTAACCCTGGGGAAAAAAACAACAGAGTGGGATGGGGGGAAAAGCTTTTCAAAAGTTCCATTATCTAAAGAAATAAAATAACAATCATGTAGGAATTTCAAGTTACAGCTCAAAAATAACGTAAGTAACCCCATTCAACTGCATCTCCCACATGAACTAAGAGAAGAGATCAAATGAAAAAAGTAAAGAAAAATAAAAACGAAAATGTTATGTGCCCTGGAATCCTGTTTCTGTAACTCTGGTCAAGGGAGACTTTCGACTGTACCAACAAAGCACAGCTTGTGAACACCGGGAGTTTGTTTTACATCATATCAATCAGCATGCTATTCTCCTTCACCTTGGACTTTCAGAGGGGAAAATCATGAAATTGTGAAAGGGGTTATGAAATTTCAAGCAATCAGGCTTTTAGAAAGGTTCTATTCTGTGACATTTGTGTTCGAGTCTGAAAGTGTGTGTATAGTATAAAATTATGAGCTAACATTTGCAAAGACAGCAGCCTAAGTAATAAATCTGCAGAATGAAGAGAACTGTACAGAATGATTTCAAAGGCTTATACTTGACAATTATATATATTTTATGAGACAGTTATGCACCCTGTGCCTTTTTTGAAGTCACTGTTTTACGGATGCAGTAACTCTATTTTAGCAGAAAGGATATACTAAACCAATGTAATGGTCTAAAAAGCATCATTTACCACCCAACGTAACAATGGCACTGCATAGCTTAATATTTTTTTTCCTTGAACACCTTCATCAATAGAGTGATTCTTAACATGGCTGAAACCCAAGAATTAAATATCTGCAGTTACAATATTTGTTGAGTATTTGGCACAGTGGAGTTTATTTGATACACCCTTTTTTCCTGCCTTTATGGTTGCCGAACATGTAACTCTGTGCATAAATTACAAACACACATGTAAAGTCAGTCAAGCGAAGCAGTCTGATACCCCACACCCATGTTGCAAAGCCTGGATAAGAGCAAAGTCTGCTAAAAAGGTGCTGAACATGAGTGGAGAGTTATCAGCCCTCTGTAACTGTGCCAGCTCTGGGGTGTCCACTGCCAGCAATGGACGAGGACTTGGGGAAGATCAGCCCCTCTGCCACCTGCATGGAAGTGACATCCAGCATTTGACTCAACATGCCAGGTTACTTCTCTAAACATCCTCAAGTTCACAACAGCTTTGAAATTCACACAAAAAAGGAACTTTTAATTATGATGCTAACCCTTAAAACCCTTCTGACATTTAGTCCATCAGAAACAAGTCTGGTTCCTGGGGAAACTCATCAAATGCAGGCAATTCGTACTGCTTCCCAGCAGGAATGTTTTGGAAAACAAAAATATGCATGCAAAATAAGCCTGACCCCCACGCTTCTTGTAATCAGATGAAAGCTTCCCCATGGTTTTTGCAGGTTTAGGTAAGACTGCACTGCAAGAGCCAAGCCAAATCTGCTCCTGTATGGATGCTTTGTGAGGAGCTGAATGGAAGTTTGAGTTGCTCAGTGCTGGTCAGCCTCTGCTCCCATAACCCAGCCTTGCAGAGGAACACTATTCCCACATGTAAGAGCAAAATGTGGTGTCCAGGAGAGGAGATTATTCCATCTTCCTCACACAGCTTCCACTGAAAGTCAGTGGAATTTCTCAGGTGAAAAGTAAAATACCAATTGTGAGGGTTGAAGGATTAAGGTCAGTATTCCTCTCATCTTGTACACACACACACGCACACACACACACTTACTTTAAAGAAAACATCCACCACACAATTTCTAGATTGCAAATTATATATATATATCTTTAAAAACTGGAGAGAACGTAAACAGCCTCTCCACATATATATGTATTCACTGAGTCACATAGAATATGAAAAAACTATATTATGTAAATCATCATATTATCTATAATTCTCCAACTGACAATTGTTTTTATAGAGACACAGTGCATTCATTCTCTTTTTTAAAAACATATTATGTGTCTTCATTGGCTTGGTAGCATATTAGAATGAAGGCGTATGGATAAAAAATGCAGAGGATTAAACAAATCCCTTGAGTCACATCACGTTTGGGTGAATTAAACAGGATCCTTTCCCAAACTAGCATAAATAAATCCTCCTCATGGAAAAGTGTCAGCGATTTAAGGGTTAACACATATTTGAAAATAATTTTAAAAAACATCTTATTAGAGGACTACACAGATAAGTATTTGGAACTCATCCCCCTTTAAAAATGACAGCACGTTTGGCAAGTGTGAGCAAATGTCTTGAACTCTACCGGGTTTGAGATCTGAGAGCAGCTATTCACAGACAGCCACAAAGCTGCAATCTGTGAATAAGCCTGGGCTGGAAGGACTTGGATACCCCTGACAGCATGGCTCGCTACCGGGAAAGTTTCCAGCAGCTTTCAAGGTATTTATCGTGGACTCATGGCTGGTGACAGAGTGTGACTGGTGGAAGGACTCCAGCACTGCTCCCTCTTTGCCCTCGCAGATGCAGCAGGTTGGAGCAGCACCCAGCCTGGCCAACCCTGCAGGGCTCCGCACACCCCATCTCAACTGGGAAAAACCTACTGCTGTTATCACCTTGTTGTTATCACCTCGCTGTTATCACCTGGCTTTCTCTACGCCTCGTGCCCTAGCCTGTGCCGAGCTCTCTGGTGAACCTCTGCAGATGCCCTCCTTGGAAGCTCGTACTGTCATCAAAAGGGCTGGTACCCAGCCACAAGGGCTCCCTGCTTTCTCCATCACCCCGCAGGATGTCACAAGTGATCCCATTGAAAGATGCTGTTCTCAAGAATCCTGGCTGGGTCTGACTTTGAGAAAAAGATGAAAGTTTCCTGTGTTGCCGTTGCTGTTTTGCAGTTGCGTTTCTTCTTTCATTCGTGCTCCCTCCTTGTTTTTATTAAAAAGGACCCTTGTATTATTAATATAGTTCACCCCTCCACAGTCACTATAAAACAGACTCCATATTTTCACACCACTCATGGTCTTCAAGGTTATAGATAAATTTTGTCCTATGTGGTTGATTTTGGGGCACCGAGTCCCGCCCCAGATTGTCTAGGGTGAGAGTAGAGGCAAAAAACTCACTAGTGCTGAGACCACCTTCGTGGTTCTTGATGTATCTTTTATAGTTTTTCCTCAAGCACTGCCAGGTGGTTGTGTACAGGATGAATGCAAAGGACTTGAGGGCGATAGCAATGCTGACATACAGGTATCTGTAGACCACGTTGTCGTACAGAGCGCAGGCTCCTTGCTCGCCACAGAACGTGCTCCAGAACAGACACGTGGAGTCAATCCCGGCCCCGAAGATCAGCGGAGGTGGGATAAAACCTGCCAAAATAAGAGAGACAAACCATGCTTTTATGAGCCCTGTGATAAAGAGAGAAGACGTGACTGCAGTGAGTGGAAAGAGGGTACTTTATCAAGGTTAATAGTGCCAGCTGCAGCCTGTGATTCTAATTTGTAAAGTTCCAAGTCAGCGTAAGTGAAGTCTGTGGATGAGCTTTTAGCTTGGACTTAACGTCTATGGAACAGATTCCTGCTGATATCAACATGCAGCAAGGATTTTATTCAAGTTTGAGTGGCTTTTATTAAGCTTCTTGTTTGCCTAATGAGACTAAGTGGAGTGGTGAATGAAAGAGGAGGAGGACAGCCTTGCAGCTCACTCTCTGTTTAGACACTGGCAATTCTGCACCTTAGGGTGTTCACCTGAAGGATCTCAAAGCACTCGAGCACCTAAAATCAGCTGGGGCACTGAGATCCAGTTTTGGACTGTACCCTGACATAGCAAAAGCTTTTCTCTGGGTCTAAGGAAAAGAAACAATAGCCTCTAATAGATGTCAAAGATTCCGTCTGAAAAGAAGGGAAAATTTCAGAGTGCCATTAAATGAAATATCACAGCAGGACTCTCCCACAGCCACTGCAGCTAACTACCGATGAGTGTTTCTCAATCATAGTTTGCAGCAGAGCTGCAATCTTAAAGCAAAGTAATCACTTCAATCTCATTTAACTAATAAAGGCAATGTTTTTCTTCTCTACTTTTCTCCATCCTACACTGCAGCAACCCCCCATTTCCCATTAGCCTGACAGTAATTAGGACATCCATGTTCCAGCTCTGCACTCCCCAGCCTGCACATGTGCACCGAGTGTGCAGCACTGAGAAGAAAATGTGAACATTCTATATAATGCAACCATTTCTCTACCTTCTGCTGTATTCATGGGCAGAGGCTAGAAGCAAATAAGCCCTGAAAAAACTCCTGATTGATAAAGTCACTGCTGTGGGTTAAGACAGCGAGCAAAGGAGAGCGTTGCATCTACTGAAATTCAAGAGCAGGCAGGCACAACACCCCCCTGACAGTATCAATGCATCCGTAGGTGCTGTGATGCCTGAGACTCTATAAATACCTGTGAAAGCAGACACAAGGACTGCAGTTTTTAGACAGGAAAGTGTTTAATCTTGGATCCAGTTTCATCATTAACCTGGATTTCCAGGCTTAAAAAAGACACCTTCCTTCAGCTTGTCATGAGCAAAGTAGTCACATTCATGACATGTACCCTAAGACTACAAATAAATTGGTTGTCTTCACTGTTCCCTGTGGTAACTGAGATCTCTTTATTTTATTTTGTTGATGACTGGAGCTCTGCAGATTTTGTTTGATCTTCCTTATATGTTGATAAACGCAGGAATTAAGAAAGGCTATATGGGCTTTTGGTACTCATTTTAACCAGTCATTAACAGCACAAGTGTAGTAAATAAAACCAGATGATAAAAAAGCAAGACAATCTGTTTGTTAGAAATACTAGTCCCAGTCATCATATCTAAAAACCTGCCTATGTTCTGGAAAAAAATATAAGCATCAGCTCTCTGTTCATCATTTCAATGACTGGAAATTCCAGGCTGGGCTGGTTCTGCTTCTAAGTTAAAAGACGCTTTTTTTCTTGAAACCTGTGAATAACCGCACACTCAACCTGGATTTTAAAGATTCAGCTGGGCTCCTGCCACAAACAAGCAAGAGGCTGTGCTGCTGACTGCAGTTTGTGAGCCCAGTGCCGCTGGGCGGCACCTCAGGGGTAACATCCACAGGCGGCAGTGACTGAGGAACCACCTTCTTTCTGGAAAAACAGAAAACCACATTTGGATCATAATTTCGAGGTGAGAGCCCCTACTTGTTAACATGCTGAGAGATGCTGACACAAAGCTTTGGAGACATGCAGGCTGAACTTCAGAGAGAGCTGCCATCTCCACCTGCTGGCTTCAGCTGGCCTGCCCAGTGCCCACGACGATTTGTCCTGGAAAGCACTCCTCATAAGACTTGAGGAAGGACCTATTTCCCTTGAACTCCAAAGCTACTCCCAAGTGAATGCAGCCACGGATGTGGCTATGAAAAACTTCAGCAACCAGTGAGTATTTCAGGTTGTTTTTAGCAGAGGAGAGGACAAGAGACTCACAGGAGCGACTTGGCGCCCAGAACTCCTGAGACATGGGAGCTGAGGGGTTGCACTGCACACCAGAAACTCCTCCTGAAACACTGTGGGGTTTTGTTATGTTAAAGTAAGAGGCAAACAACATGAGCTTGTAGGAAAAAAATCTAAGGAAGTGCCCTAGTAAGCACAGGCTCTTCTAGGATGCATGGTGAACACCACCCAAAAAGGATGCATCCAGGATCTTAAAGGCCTGAAACTCTTTGCCATTCCAGACAATTCCATTCCGAACCTTTGGCTCCAATGGCATTGCTTTACTCTCTTCTCTGGGAAACTGCAGTAACGCTTTTATATGGAGCCATTGTTACGCTGCCCTCTCACAGCAGAATTCCTATGAAATAAGGTAATACGTGCAGGAGGACATCGGGAGAATTCAGTCATGTTTCATGTTATTACAGTGAATATTAAAGAGAGTCAATCATGTTCTACATCTTACTGCAAAGTGTTGCAAAAATTTCTGCTATATATACGTACATATATATATTTCACTGCAGAAACTGTAGGGCTGCATAAAAAAAGGTGCTTCTGTCTTACTGAAATCTATTAGCTACGATTGCACCTTCGGGTCTCATACCTCTTGCATGTAATTCTCTCCTTTGGTTCAAGAAGCAGCTATTATCACTGTCTTCTTAAGTCAAAGCTTAAACGTGAACTGAAAAGCTTTTAAACTAAATCAGCAAAGCTATTCTCAAACCTCAGGTTGATAGGGGCACAATTTGGATATCCTTGCTCAGATGGAAAAGTATCTTTCTCTTCATTTTCTGTGAGTTCCAGCTACACTGCTGATATGCTTCAGGATGTATTGTCTTATTTCATGGGAATCCCTTAGTGACAAAGCAACATATAAAGATTTGAGTTTAAAGTCTCACTATGGCTTCTTTATTGGAATGAAAAAAAGAAATCTGTTCAACTTAAGCATACATGTCTGAGCCTGGTTTTAGAGGAATTCAGGATGCTGCTATCTCAGGAGGCTTCTCTCTTTCGAAAGGAAGAAACAAAAGAGAAAAATCTCTCCCCTTAAGTTTTTTTCCTTTGGAAACAACAGCCTACAGCCATCCCCCTTGCACACTTGCCAGCTGACACTCCACATTTAGCCAGTCAGAGCTGAAGACAGGCCAAAACCCACGAGCAGCACCAGCAGCTAAAGAAAATGCTGTGTTTGCAAGGCTTGAACCACAGCTGACCCAGGTCATCCCAGAAACTTCCCTTTGAGTTATCTGAGCTCTGGGTAAGTTAACTTGATGGACCTTTTTGTATGACTGCAGGTACTTCACCAAAACCAATGGGCATCTAATCGGCTTTATTGTAAACTGGTCTGGGAGCACCATTTCCTGTTCAGCTAACAGGGAATAAGGTGTTAAAAAAATAAGTTAAAAAATGAGGTCACTTATTCAAAGCAACGTCTGATACTGCTGGATTTTCGGTCCTGTACTTCCCAGTGTCTTGCTGTAGCCTAAGAGATGGCACTCTAGTCTCCAGCTCATTCCTTTGGGACCAAGGGAGCCATGCAGGGAAGGAGCTCCCTGTGCCCTGCTAAAAAAAAGTAAATTCCAATCCCACAACATGCAGAAACCCTGGGCATGAGATGGTCCCACACAATGATGGATCAGAGGATCCCTGAATCACTGAGACTAATGAGCTGAAATGGAAAAGCTTAAAAATAGGAGCCACCTCTTTCAGAGGGGAAAAAAAACTCCACCCAGAAACAAGCAGCAGGCAAACAGCCTGGCATGTTCCCTTTAATTCATACCTGAGAAGCACAAACTGGTCCAGAGGAGGAGCCATATGCATTTTAATAGGATATTAACCCACAAGAGGATAGAAGGACTCAGCCTGTCTCATCTTCCTGGTTTCCTTTCCGAGACACCCAAAGGAAGGGGCAAACCCACCATGTAACACAGGTCCCGTCCCTCAAAGGAGGGTGGAAATCTGTATCTCTCTTCTTCAGCAATATGCAATACAGCAGTAATTCTGCAAGCTCCTGACATGTTAGTAACAGCTACAGAAGAGAAACTGGTTGTGTGGGAACCATGGGAGAAACAGTCATTTCTCATGCAACACTGCATTTTCTTCCATTAGCACAACACAAATAGCAGGAAAAGTGCCTTCAGGAGCCTTGATGCGAAATTCTTCACGGAGAGGTGCTGGACCCCAGTGTGTCAGACCCCACTCACGACAACAACAGCACTACATGGAGTAGAAATCAACTTTTGCATGTTAAAAACAGTGTTCCAGGAGGGAGCAAAGGTTGGCAGAGAAGGACGTACAACTTTCGTACCTACCTAGCAACCGGAGCAGCAGGAAAAGCACCCCCAGAGCGTAAGACTTGAGTTCGGGGCTCACGGTTCTGCAAGGAGGAGAGAGAGAGAGAGAGAGAGAGAAATCGATTCCTGTTGTTCTGCTTTGATTAACACACCCCGCGGCCATTCTGTCCTGTCAGCCAGGATGCCACCAGCATCTCTTCAAAAAGTCATTAATGGGGCTTTTCTTCTGCCTTCTGAACTGCCTACAGCCCCAAAAGTAATTGCATCGGTGACAGGTTCAGGAATTAGCCAAGTCATTAATAACAACAGCTAATGTTGTCATTGGACGGGGAAAAATGGAATTCCCATTTCATTAAATCATTGTTTACAAGCTCCCTAGCATGTTTTCAAGGCTCTAGATGTCGAGAACCGGAGGGAGAGAAAACTTTTTGTTGTGAAACTTGCCAGACTACTGGGAACAAGAGCAGGAGGGAGGATGGTGGACCAAAAGGTTCAGTTAGCCTGTTGATTCAAGCCTCCCAGCGAGGAAGTGCTCAACAGTAGTGACTTTAGCACGACACTTTTTTTATCTTGGGAAGACAGTGTTTGCAGTGTCTTCTGCTATGAACACAACCACTATTGCATTGAGTGTCATCCTTCAAAGGTGCTTTAAAAAAACATTCATGGCAGGGGTGGTTCTCTGTATAAATACACTGGAGGGGCATCAGCTGAAACTGATAAAACAGAACCAGCAAGAGCTTTTAAGTTAAGAGAAGACCATTCTGATCACCTGCCCTCCTCTCACACATTAATGGGCCTTGTAATAGCACACCATGGCTTCTGCATGAAGCCTGTGACCTCGAGATGAATTTCAGCAGTTTTCAGGCAGACCCCCACACTTCATATAAAGCCTCTATGCCAGGAATTATCTGACCTTGGAAAAATGTTCCAGTGGTTAATGGCTTGGCTCAAATAGGATTCTACAGTTGGGTGGGAAATGAAGGAAACAGAGCATTAAAAGTTTATTCTAATGAAAAAATAGATTATCACATGAAATATTCACAGTGGGCTTTTAATTGGTGGTGGTGTCCTTCCATCCACTTTTCTGTATTTAAGACCAAAGTCAATCCCCATATCTTAGGGTGGAGTAAAAATTGCCACCAAGACACTTCTCCTTCCCTCACTGACTACAGCAGTGACCAAATTACTTGCTTAGACAAGACATTTAATTTGTAGACACTGAGTCCATTTTTAAATAACCATGGGAGCTGCCAGTGTCACTTGTCACTGCTCTGGACACCAAGGACACACTCATATGCCACAACTTTCTTTAAGCAATGCAAGAGGGCAATTGCAAGAGAGCACGAGGTGGTATCTGGCTCAGAGCACTCCCCTGTACACTTGGTAGCTATCAGTGATTCTGAGTGAAGTTACAAATCTGGATATGTGAATTGTTTATTTCCTACAGCTGTGAACTGAGTATGTTTAATCTTCTCTTTGCTTTTCTTATTCCCTGGTATTCTTCTTCCTGGCTGGTGCTGGGCTTATCTCATTTGAAGGCAACACTAAGATGTCTCCACGCAGGATCCGAAAGGTGCTGCCAGCTTCCTTGAACAAAGAACTCTTCAAACTTCAAATTGCTTTTGTCACAATATTTATCATGAGGAATTTGATTTCCCTTTAGCTACCGGAGATGCAAAGAGAGAAATGAACTAGAAGGTGGAATATCTCATTTTGTATCCTGCAGGGAGACATGCCCTCACAGAGCTGTTCTGTCCACAATCTACTCAAGAGTGTGTTTCTAATACAGACCTTATTGATTGAATTTTATTGGAATTTTCCAGGCAGCAGAATGGATCTGCTATTTATGCCTCTGGTTATTATTCTCAGTAAGTGACAGCTTGGACAGCTAAGTAATTCTGGATAAATGTGGGCTTAGATATATATGTATATCATAAGGTGAAGTGTTCCGTAAGTCAGGAAATAACACAAGGTCACTTCTTTGAATAAGCTACCTTTGCCCACCTATTCACATAGACTCACACATGTCCTTCAGACTTCCAAGTTCCTTATGTTCTTGGACTTGGTCCAGGGTGAGAGAAGTTAAACTCCAGTCAGGGAGGTATTCACCAAAGCTAGTCTTTGCCACAGCTTTTCATTTTTCTGTGGTTTCTATGGTCTCCAGACCATCTCAAAAGGTAAGCCTAAGCCTCTTTCTAAGCCATTATGTGCTGAGAACATACAGGGGCAATTCCACCCCTCTCCTGATGCAGCTGTAACTTCCTTACTACCTGGATTGCAAACTGCACATCTGTATTTCCATGTTAATCCCAGAAGAACAACCCCTGCCACCATTCTTTGCAACGTCCCTGCAGGAATCTTGTCCGTTTGCAGGTCCAGTTCCAGCTCACTTCCTCACTTCACCAAAGGAGAGCTCGAGGAATTTTTTCTTTTCTCTAGCAGTTCCATACTGCAGGCCCTGAACTGGGGCCATGCCATGGCTAAACCAGGTGCTACCAAGTGTAAAAGTGGCTTAGGGAGAAAATGGCTTGAATGGAGGTTCAGCCCGAAGCCACGGATCTGGGGGCAGTAAGTTCGGTGTAGAAGGCAGAGACCAGGAGCTGTGTGGGACGACCCTCAGCTCCCTGCAGCTCCTGGCAGTGCCCTACAGTCCCTCCAGCCCTGATCCCATGCCAAGAGCAGCCCCAGCTGATGAGGACGATGACTGAAGCCCTACCTGATGAGGATGATAACTGACGGCGTCTGCGCCATGGCCCCGATCATGCTGCAGACACACATCACGCACAGGAATGTCAGGAAGGCCTCTTCGCACCCAGGGCTGGGGCATTTGCCAGGAACGACGGTGGCGTTTTCGGCAGGGACCAAGGTGAGGCACGAACAGCCACTGAGGTTCTGCAGAGGAGCACAAGGAGTCAGGAGAAGGGAGAGCTGTGATCTCCACCGCTGCCCTCTGCAACAGGGCTTGTCAGCAGCAATGCCTAATCCTCTAATGGTCAATTAAATAACTCCTAAGTGCTTGTTGGAGGGGGGTTTGGAAATAATTTCAGGAGCGTCAGAGCTGACGCATGTTGCCAGCAAGGGAAAGCTGTCCCTTGGCTTGTTTCTTTTCTTCTGCTCCTTTCAAGTCTCTCCCATAAATGTCACTGCGACAAAATTATTACCGAGTTATACCTCTTTGGAGGAGAATAAAGAAACAATCTGTGTCTATGTGACAAGGAAGATCCCCCCATTATGGTTCTAATTACTTTCTTATTTACCTCTGTCCTCTTGGCTGTTGCAGTTAGACTGAAGTATATTAAATGCAGGTAAATCTGCAGCCCTGCTCTTGGCTGCAGGTTTGGGGCCTGCTTCCAGCCCCTCAAATCCTGGGAAGCAGCCACCCACGATGGGTGCTGCAGCTCACCCAGAGCTGAACTACCACAGCCTGGCAGCACAGATGCTGCTGGACTTCGGTGCACTCCCGGGCTAATAAATGACATCTGGTTCAGAGGGATTTGTGTTGAGCTAAAAGCTCAAGTCAAGCGAGATAAACTTTATCAATATGTGATCAGAAAGAGGGTGGAATGACTGCATTTTGCTTTGATCTCTCCAGCAAGTGCAGGATGTGAAAAGAAGCTTTGTTTGCCAGTCACAGATTTAAGGATTTACTTTTTTTTCTTATTTTCCAACTCGCCCTCTTGAATTTCTGAGTGGGGGATGTCACTGCAATTAAGGCACACAATACTACCAAGAAATCCTTAACGAATACAGAATGAAATGGTCATAAATGATTCATGGCTTGTCTTCGTATACCCGCTGGGCTTGCAGGTCACATGTTTGTGTGAGGAGTAATGTCATAATAATACAACACTGAAAAGCAGCTAAATCTCCTCCCCTTCCCCTCTACCATGTGCAAGCAGAAATTCCTTTGCTTTTCTGCAAAAGGGGTCCCCTCAGGACCATACAAAAACACACTTTCTGGTTCACTGCCTTCAAAGATAAGGATCAGCAGGGATACTACTCCAACCTTTCTGACACCAATCTCTTTCTTCTGCATAGGAGTCAAGTAATTTTCTTCCAGCTAAGTGCACAGAGGGCGAGACACACCGTGGTGCAGAACTCCAGGAGAGCTGGAGCAGACATGCAGGTGCCTTTCTGCTGGCAAGCAATAATTAACATAACAAATTCCTGTGCTGTGAGTTAGAAGCTGACACCTGAAGGCTCCAGAACGGTGACAATTAGCACCACTGAGGTGGTGTTTGCACAGACAACAGGAATTTGTAGCTCCTGGCTCTTACTGCAGTGCACTGCTAGCCACCAGCCTAGAAACGGCCCTGGACCATGGACCAAAACTCACGTAAGCCTGGAAAAATATAAACCTGCACTGAAATATCCTTGGACAAAATTCCCATCACAGCAAACATGCAGAACTGGGTGCTTATTTCCCATGGGTTCTCATCAAGGGACATAAAGTACCTGTTTTGGGCAGTGGTGGGGCAGATTCTCCTCCCACCGGTGTGATTTTTTTACAAACCACAAGGCAGATCCCACCTTCACTGCCTGAAAACTTGTCCCTAAATCCAATTTTTCGACCACTTTGCCTCAAGGTGCTGGCCTGAAGCAGTGTGAGTGGTTTGCACCAAATACATCAGCTTGCTTAGCACTGCACCTCATCCTTACCTGGGAGATCTTTGATCTTTTATTACTGACACAGTATGCAACTCACAGACATCAAACAAGGAAACATCAAAGACGGAGTTATAACTTTGTCCTGTGGAGAGGTAACTTTTTGCTACCTGTGCCAAATTCCTACAGATCCCCTTGCCTGCAATCCCACCGCATCCAACCACTTGTTATCAGAACCTTCTGCTGCCCAGCAACCTGCACACCCAGATTTCTGTGTGCCCGAGAGCCTACACAGAGGCGGAGTTTACACCTTTAACAGCATCCTGAGTTTGGTGTGATTATCCATGCAAATTACCCATGTTTTTAATTACCCATTTTTTAAGCCGTGGCTCTGACAGGGAAGGGACAGGCTGGTACTTCAATGCAAAGCTGTGAGGTGCCAGCACAGTAACTCCAGGCTGGAATTCATGTGTCTCCAGCCAAAATGCTGAGAGAGTCAACAGCATCAAACAAACATGATGCACAGTCCAACATGTGGTATGCAAGGGTCACTCCCAGGAACGGCTTGAAACAAAAGTTCTTGGGGGTGCCAGAGCTCTGCCTACCAGCACTGATATTCCTACGGCTTTTTGGACAAGTGCACCTCTGGAATCACCTCAGTAAGAGAGAAGGAATGAAAAGAAAAAACTAACTGAGCTGCACATTGCTTTTAGAAATTGTTCACAGAGGAAAAGTGAAGAGAAGCAGTCAGAAACGTACAATGTAGTAAAGTTAAATAAAGCATTCAGAGAATTTTATGTCCCAGTAAAAAGCAACCCTTGGCTCATCACAAGCATATAACATTCACAAGACCCTCCAGACAGGTCATTACCTGGATTATGGGTTTAAAACTTGGTTTGGCAATTTGGCTTTGCCTCAAGGCCACTGCATGGCCAAACTGGTCCATAATTCTTGATAATGCCCTTTCCAGCGGATGCTATTGCTTCACCTATTAGTGTTCAAAACGTTACTGCAAAAAACCCCCACAAAACAAAGGGATGAGAAGAACCCCAAGGATGACAACGGAAAGGCAAAATAAGAAGGAATGAGTAAGAGAGAGAGAGAGAGAGGGAGAGCGAGTTTTTTGCTGGCAGGTTTGCTCCTGCAGAGTAGGAGGTCAGGTATCTGCAGACTGAAGGGGCAGAGCTGAATTTTCATTACCATGCTCCTTCCAGAGGAGCCAGAGCTTTGCCCTGAACTGCACAGCGAGGAGATCACTCCCATGCTCCAGCCACAGACCAACACCAGCTGTACCCTTGCTCAAGGCTTGATGAACTGGTGAGACACAATTCTGTGTGCCTGAAACAAGCTGGTTTCTTGTTAAAATCATCCTGCTGCCCTCTCAGGTGTTGACTTATTGGGAGGAGGAGGAAGAAGAGGGTAGTAGGTAACACCTTCAACGTGTAACACACTGATGTAGGTCCTTGCAGGGCTGCTGAAAGCTCCAAACTGGTGTTTCAAAGGGATGCCTGCATCTCTGAGGCTGGGGAGAGAATGGAGGAGACAACATGTTTAAGCAGGACAACCTCAGGTGATCTGGGCAGGGAGGCTGCACAGCCAGCAGCAAGTGTCTGCTCAGCAGCACTCATGTGTGCTTTGTCTCCAGGGCAGGAAGGGAGGTTTGATGTCTCCTCAAAGAGGAAGGATGAAGCCATGGAGGGATAATTGCATGCGGTGAGCACTGATGTCCCTGCAGGCACAAACAGTTCCTGTGACGAGGCTGACCTCCCAGAGACTCCACACTGCAGTGATCACCACGCCTGGCACAGCCCCAGGCAGGGAGCAAGGATGCAGGAATCCCACCAGTCCCCATCCACAGGAGCAGCAGGCACTCATTTTCAGTGTAACCCAGAAGACATTAACATTTCAGCAGCAAGAAATGAAAAAGCTGGCTTTTAAGATATTCCCCACATCTTCTTCATACAGAGATAGTTTGGTCTTTAAGAGTTTTCTGAGGGAAATAAACTCTTAGAGAGAACTGAAAACTGCAGAATGTCTTTGGATGGAATCTCTGCTCCCCTGACAACTCTCTTGCTGCTGCCTCAGAGCAAAGCAAGGAAAGGGAGAGAAGCAAGAAGGGTTAAAGGAAAGCTTAAACAAGGGTGAATAAAACCAGAATCCGCTCACAACTGTCTAGGAACCAGATTCAGGGAAAGAGCAAGAGGAAAAAGACTAAAAGGATTGGGCAGGGCAAACATGGGCAGGTGAAGAGGGGAGATGAGGAGCTGCAAGATAAAAAGAGAAGCTGGTTCCTCAGCTGGTCCCTTCTGGGCTAGGAATCTCTTGCAGAGGACACGTTCTGCTATTGGACACCTGTGCAGATCTCCTATCACGTTCCTTGCTTCCACGCTGAGGAGGAAGACCAGGGCAAGAGGATGTGAGATCCCATCCTGCTCCGTGGGTGACGGTGACTCTCTCTNATCCCATCCTGCTCCGTGGGTGACCCCGGCAGCCGCTGCCGGAGAGAGTGAGCATTTATGGAGCAGAGCGAAAAAACAAAAGGGGCTCAGGCCCACCTGAGGTGTGATGTCAGCTTTGGGGGTGCAGCCACTGCTGGCTGTAGGTGAGATACTCTACCAGACAGGCATGAACCTCACTCAGTTGAGCTCACAGAACCGTTCCTATAGGCGAGAGGTCCCCAGGACAGCCCACTCACCGTGCTGCTGCAGCCAGCAAAGCAGGCAGATAAGTATGTGACCCCGTCTGCCCCACACACTGGAGTGAAGGAATCAGTTTGGCATTCACAGTTGTTATTGCAGGGGGAATATGGGTCCAGAGATGAGGTTGGAGTTGAGCTGGAAGAGAAAGAGAAAAAGAAATTAATGGACAGCGTGGTATCAGCGAGCTTTTCCAATCGTTGCCTCACAAAGATGGCCTTGATGGGGAGAGTTAAGACAAACACATTACAAAAAAGCAGTAGGCAGGCTAGCTGGGTTCAAGCTCTAAGAAATCCAGGTTACAGCCTCTCCTTGGGGACTGAAAAGCCACGGCCATTGTCTCTCTGCAAAAGAGAATCTAATACAAGGCTTGGGCTGCCTTATTACCTCAACAAGAAGCCCCAAGGAAACACAAAGAGATGCTGTGCAGATTGCTCTGTATTTTTCTGGAACACTGTAAAGAGCTGATAGGCTGAAGCTGTCATCTTCTAAAGCGTTGCCACTGCATACTGAGGAGCATCCAAAAAGAAAATACAGAATAACGCTCTCCAAATCCTACCCTGTGAGGGCTAGAGGCTACTGTGGGCATTTCTCACATTAAAACGGGCTTGCAGCCACAAACACTCTCTCTTCACCATATCTGTACTTCCAGGCATCTAAAACCCGGTTCTACAAATTCCCCTCAGGCACTTAAAGCAATGTACAAAGCAGTGCATGTCCCTTGCTGCCAGGAGAAACCAGATAGTACGATGGACCTAATGCTACAGAGGTGGGTACAGAATCAGGTCTGGCACCTTTCGACTCAGTTTGATTGATTTTAGTGAAACTCTGCTGTCATCTGCAGGTACTGAGCTCTCACAGTTGTGAGTGGCATGGAAACATCGCAAACTAAGAGCCCATACAACACTGCCTTCTCTATGCTTGCCCTGCGGTTGTCTGAAGGCCAGCACTGCCTGTCGAGGACAATAACATGGATTTATGTCAGTAAATCTCCCTGAAACTCTCTGTGGACTCACTTGTTTCCATAGGGAACAGTAACCCCTGCCACAGGTCCTGTGTCGCAGCCCAGGAACAGGAAAGACACATAGCAAGCTGTGGACACCAGGTTCACCAGCATGGCCATCCTGATGGCTCCCAGAGCAGACAGGCTGAGCTTCTTCACCAAGAGGCCACCCAGGAATATGCCCAGACACGCACACGGGATTGCTGTCATCCCTGCAGGAGGAAAAATCAGTTAGCAAGAGGCACGAGCAAGGCCCAGTGAAGCACACTGTGACAGGGCTGAACTCTCCAGCAGGCAGATCTGCGCACTGGCATGAGGAAACCTTGTAATGACCAGCTGCTGGAGTAGCACCAAGCTGGGGTTGCCCAAAAAAAAGGAACAGATGCAAACAGGCACGCTGCCTTGCACGGAGGAACCAGGATCTTCTGCCAGTTCCCATCCACGCTGGAGGGGATGCCAGACTTGCTGAGATTGGCCCAGCCTGACCTAAGCAGCAGCATCTCTAATGCTTCCTGCAACAGTCAGCACACAAATAAAGTCAAGAATTTTCCGAGGTGTCTAGAGGCTTTGGATGAGCCCTGCTGGTGTGACTCACAGAAGTCTGATCGTCAGAGACTAGGCAAGAGCAGCATTTGAAAATATGAAATCTCCCTAAAAGAATTTTCTTTAACTGTGAAATACAAAATCACTGCCAGAAGTGACTCCCTTTCCAGCACAGACAGGAATTACCACACTACGCTTGTTTGGGGTCCCTTTTATCCCTTTGCTGTCAGTTATACTCCAGATCTTACCTACCTGAACTGTGCTTAGAAGAGAATCCCAGTCGTGGCATTTCTAGGCTCCCTTAAATGCCATGTGAAAAAACAACTTTGTTTAAACAAGCTGCTGTGAGAAACACAGAGGTATCCAAGTCTCCTTTCCCACTGTCAGGTCAGAAGCAGGATATGCTCTGGCTCATGGGTGACCCCCTCTTTGCTGGCCACCCAGCTGTATTCACATGCTGACTGCCCAGCCAGCTCCCATCAAACAGCTTTTTCCCTTCTCCCACTGGGTCAACAGTGAAGTTACTTTCCTTTGCCAAACCTTTAATTTTCAGGAAAGATGGAAGGGCCTAACAACTTTGAGACCTCTGGCCTTCTGTCAAATCATATTAAAATTCACTAGCAAATTCCTGTGTTGCAGGGGATTGTTTATTTTGGAAAACCAGGCCAAAACCAAAAGATATTGATGAGTTTAAAAGGAAAATAAACAACTGTCAGGAGAGCAGCTTGCAAACTCCCCGTTATGATATGGAGATCCACCCATTTCCTGATGTCCCAGTTTTTGACAGATCACTGCCAGCTGCCCATCTGGCGAGCTGTGGTCTCAGATCATCCAAGATCAACTTGCAGATATCTTAACTGGGTGCTGCTGATAGAAGGGCTGTCATAAACAAATTGCTGGGCCTGCCTGGGATGAGCAACAGCAGAAAATAAATGAAGATCCTGCCATCAGTGTCCTGACAGGGAACAAATGAACACTGAGAAATGCAGAACGCGAAATCACGGCAGCATGGAATGGTCAGAGAGAAGGGACATTTGAAAGACGACCAAGCTGCACTAACTCAGGTACTTGAGCTGCTCATTGCAACATATCCAGGCCAAAGGGAGAGGAGTGACTACCAGGAGAAACTGGGCTTCCTAACCCAGTTGGAAAGGGAGTGCAGAACTGTGAGGCACCAGAACCATCAGAAAAGCAGTATAATGGGCCCCATGATCACTCGGCAACCAACTGCAGTCTCGTGCAATTAAGACGGCCCATTTCTGCAGCATCCAAGGCTCTCACAGACTTTCCTATCCTGGCTGTCCCATACCACCTCCCACACAACGGGCTTGGCCACAGGGGAAGTGATGGCAGCAGGATGCAGTGTAGAGCACAGTCGAGGACGAAGGATGCTGGAGGTCTGCTCTGGGCTCTGCAGCCACGGCACAGCTGAAGCCCAACCCTCCCATGCAGAGACACATTTCTATATATCAGACAAGTCACTTTTTGGGCAGCCTAACCAGCGAGACTGGCAGCAGTTACCGGCCACGCTGAACACTTTTAAATACCTTTGGATGCTGGAGGTTTGGTGTCCCCTGTGGTTACTCACCCAGGAGCTGGTTGGCAGACGAGGTGGTGAGGTTGAACTGCTGCTCCAGGTACTTCCCCAGGAAGGCGGCGAAGCCAGCCACCACTGCGATCTCCATGCAGGCTGCCAGGATGATGCAGGTGAACACGGGATTGGAGAGCAGGTGCTTCGTCACTTTGGGGATCACTAGGAGAGAGGAAAAAAGGAGAGGTGTTTTCGTGTAGACTTTACTTGAGGTGCTGAAGGTGCCTTTCTCCTCTCCTGAAGGGTAAACTCACTTCACACCAGGAGTAATTTCCTGTTCTGCACAGACCAGCTGGTTGAAATGTGGGAATGCCAGAACATAGTGAAACACCCAGTGTCATCTAAAGATTCAAGTACCAAGAGTGTGCAAAAAGAAATCACCTGTCATTATTTACTCTTACAGATGATTTTGAAAATCAGAAGGATGAGCAAAATTTCCAATATTGCTTTCTGTTTCCCCCATAGGGAAGTCAATCAAAACCTGGTGTGCTCTTTTGTCTGCTCCTTTCCCTACCTGCTCCCCATGAGCAACACTGAGCCAGCTGATGGTGCCACCAGTGCTGTATTCAGCATAAATTCTTGCAAGCTTTCAGACACAAACCGATCCAGCTCACATCTGGCTTTTCCTTCTCCTGCCATTCAGATTTGCCTCATTTCCCTATTCCAAATTGGCTCACTCGCTGACGGTCACCTTCTTGCAGCACACGTGGGTGTTTTCGGCAAGCCGAAACTCTCTGGCTTAGCCTGGCCCATGGATACGCACGGCACAAGGGTTCTCCTGCCTGGGACAGGCATGACAGTCTGTGTGTCCCCATAACCTAAAGCTTCTCCAGCCAACCAACGCCTTCCATGTAGACCCTCCCAGCCTCAGTGGACGTGCTGAGCTGTTCACTGTGTAGGACACACACACACACGGCTCTGGTTTCATAATCCCTTGGCCCTCCCCTTCCAGATCATCAGTGTCCAGAGTCCTGCCTCCTCCAAGCCTGTCTCAATTTCCCGTAGGCAAACATGAGTTACCCTACAAAGGGAAATCTGGCTAATGAATCAGATCGCACGTTTTCTACTCCAGCGAACATTTTAATTATTGTTGAGATAACACAGCTTGAAGAGGAAAGTCATCCCAGTACAGAAGAGAGCCTTGCTTTGTCTCAATACCTGATGACTAATTTCTCTTTGAATTAAATGTGAAAATCATTAAGTTTGAAAATTACCTTGATGTAGTGTAGTGAAGCCTCAATGGATCCCTATTTGCATTTTGGAAATCCATCCCCCACATTCCCTACGGTGTACCAGGGGCTGGCAGATGATGTTTCTCTGGTGCTGGTTTCTGTTTTCCCTCAGGGATTTTTTTGCACTGGCCTCAGCAGAGAATGCACAGCTCTGCTTGGGTACCCTTGGTTCTTTCTTGAGGACAGTGGAAAAAAGGGTTACAATTAGGTTTGATCTAACCTTTTTGGAAGAGGTCGCTCCACAGTTTCTGGTCTCTTTATATCAGAAATGTTTTCCAAGCTATACAAAATTCTTGCTTCCTGAAGATTTACTGAACATAATTAAGGTGCAAGAGGCATAGTAATTTTTAGCAGAACAGGGGAAAAAAGAAAAAAAAAAAGAGAAAAAAATATTGTGTGGGAGGAATGGGGACGTGGGAATTCAGACACGGATACATTTCAGAAGCCACCTGCTGCTTCCTTCAGTTCTTTGGTGGCCACCTACAGAATTTCCCCTTCTTGCCAGGAAGAATATAGAAAATGCAAAGGTGGACTTGGCAGTACTGAGCTTGAAAAGCCATATTTAAGGTATTAATGCCTGTTGTGCCCTGGGAGTTCACTTTGTTCAAGATTAATGGATTCCTTGAGATGTAGCTTTGTACCAATTTAAATCCAAAGACATTAAGGTCTAGCTCTAACTTTATCCACCAAACAATAGTGATTACAGCCTGCCTTTTGCAGGAGGGAGTTAAAGATCACGACATTTATTTCTGAAGTTGGCACCCAACCATCATGCACTACCAAGATCAAAATCCATCTTCTGCGCTTGGGGTGGACAACGAAAAATTCGCAGAGTTATTGCAGCATCTCACACAGGAGAGGAACCCCTCAAGAGTGCCTTGTCTGGCAGTGCAGGGCTCCAAGTGACAGCACTTCATCACCTGAAGGGGCTCCAGCAGAGCTGGAGAGGGACTTTTGACAAGGGCCTGTAGTGACAGGACAATGAGCAATGGCTCAAAACTGGAAAAGGGAGGGATTAGATTAGATGTAAGGAAGGAATTCTTTACTGTGAGGGTGGTGAGGCACTGGAACACATTGCCCAGAGAATCTGTGGATGCCCCTGGAAGTGTCCAAGGCCAGGCTGGATGGGGTTTCGAGAAACCTGGTCTAGTGGAAGGTGTCCCTGCCCACAGTGAAGTGTCTGGAACAAGATGATCTTTAAGGTCCCTTCTGACCCAAATCTTTCTGTGACTCTGTGATTCCATGATCTTTGCTTCTCCTCCCTGTGAGTTTTCTGGGACAGATCATGTCCTCTCCTGCATGTCTGACCACTGTCTACTGCAATAGGCCCCTGTCCCAGCAGGCAGGTGCAAAGAGTGCACAGACAACTCAAGCAGTGTCCGGCGGCCTCCACCATCTCCTCAGCCAGGGTCAGCTCGTTCTCTTTCATCGTCTAGGGGCAATGACAGGACGCCCCCTATAGAGTTGAATATCCTTTCATCTTGCTACTGCCATTCGTTAAGATCAATCATTCGACACCTGCTGCTGCCTTATCTATCTCAGTTCTTGGGGTGAAATATCTCTGGGAAAAAGATTAAAAGTCAGCAGTGAGGTTTAAAAATCCCTCAATAGACTAGAGTGACATGCTTTCAGCTGCCTGGCATGTGGTGCTGGGTATGGAGAAGGAATGTAAACGTGTGATGGGGGACAGTGAAGCCCTGGGGAACATAACAGCTAAGGATGGTGTTGCTTCTCTGCAGTGAACCCAGCAGGAGTCATGGTAAACATTACCCAGCACCTTACAGGCCCAAAGATTACCTGAACACTTTGGAGCAGCCCTTTGCAGCTATAAATCTCAACTGAAGTCCATTTGCCAAGTGGGAAAAGTCTTTTGGAGTCCAAAGAGTCTCAAAAATCTACTTGGAGAGCCCACAAGCTGTACCAGACACGGCACAGACAGACTCAGCCTCCCACTCCCAGAAGGACAAGCTCATTTAACATCCTCATCCTGCTGCACCCGATACGCTCCAGAAACTGCGGCAGAAAAGCGATTCCCACTGCCCTGCCAAGATGCACAGAAGAGAACACGACACCTCTTTTCACTGCTGAAGTACTTTAAACCCAACTCTTCAGACCATCCATGTGCAGCGCTGGTCACAGGATCATTCACAGGCTGGGAGGGACCTGGGTGGATGTCCTGAAGCTCTCCAACACCCCCCCACCAACCCCTCGACCTCCCACCTTTTCACACTCAAGCAACACCCATGCCAAGGCATCAAACATCCTCCCTGTCTCCTTCTGTGGGGCCTCTGTGGGTGACAGGCCAGGGGCTTGACAAACGCACACACTTACGTTCACCAAGTAGCTTTGATTTGTCACTGCACATCGGGGAGTACCGGGGATAATTGGCAACCTCATTACAAGAGGTTTAACTACTCTCCAGAAACGACAAACTATAATCATCACGTTGGTGCTTGAAATGAATTGTTTGGAACATTACAATCACCAAGGCCCCTGTTTCTGGTTGGAGCACCCTACAGAGACATGTTTTCAATTTGCAGTAAAGATGAAGAACACAGAAAGCAAAGTAATAAATTAGAGGGAGGTTTACAGCCCAGTCCACCTAGGACAGTGTGGTGAGGGAAAGGCAAAATGTAGTATTGAGCCAAAATACGACTTTCTACTACCCATGTCAGCAGCAAGCCTCATGTCTGAAGAGAAAACAAAAGGCAAAATCTCCACCTGGCTTGAGGAAAAAGGGATGAAGAAAACAGCACAGACAGCAAGAAGAAAATACATTCTGGGAAGAGGTAGCTCCTGTAAAAGAGAATATGGAGTAAGGCAACAGGTGCTGAAGATACCTCAGGTAAATTTAGCATGCTGAAGTTCCACGTGGCCTTGGCAAAATTATCATGAAGGATATGAAGAAAAAGGATGACGCATAAGTAAAAAAAGCCTTCCTGACAAGATGCAAGCTTGAAGCAGCAGTAACGTTCTCAAGCATGGAAAGCAGGTCCTTCTAGTCCATCATCTTCCCTGCAGGAACCAGCTTTACTCAACTTCAGAGTGGGACATAAACCTCCCTCACGTGTGACACAGAGTCATGGAAAAGCACAGTATCTTTCCAGAGACACGTTCTCCCTGCCTTCAGCTGCTGCTCAGCTTCGGCCCTGAGGTGTGCAGGCTGAAGACCTTTCTGAATTTATCAAAGGTGCTGACAATAAGATGCCGGCTTGGAAACAGCCAAGAAAAACCTGACAACAATACCTGCACCCTCATGAAACACAAGCCAAAGGAAACTCAAAGACTGACGGGACCTGATGCCTTTCATGATCACCTGCCACCTTCTCACCTGAGACCTGGATTTCTCAGCAAGCCTTTTAGATGTTCATAGGGGGAGAAGACCCAAATCCAAAAAGGCATTAAAGTCTAAAGCTGGGCCAAAGCCGTGAATGAAGGGACAGATGGAGCCCTCTCCAAAAGGCTGTCACTATCACTCACGAGACTCAGGAGTTAAAAACTACTCCTGTTAGCCTTTAATCCTGCCCAACCCTATGAACTCCCACTGAGGATTACGGGCTCCCCATGGTCCAGGCCCCCCCTGCACAGCTGGGAGCTTTTGGCCTAGCACTATGTGTTTTCTCCCAGAGAGCAATTTTTGGGAGAGAAATCCCAGACTCAGAGTGGCTCTCTCCCCAGGTATTCAGCAGCTTGGTACACAGAGAAGGAAGGAATTGAACAGAAGACAAGGCAGCTGTCAGCTGTACATCTCAGCTCTCCTACACTCTTGAAAATGAAGCTGGAAAGAAACCAAAATGTTTCCAAATCTAGGGAATTTGCAGTTCTGAAATTCATTTAATTCCGCAATGAGTTCTCTTTTAATTCCTCGTGAATGAGCTTCTCTTTCCAAACCTGGAGGATTCCATATCAATTTCAATCCTTTTAGGGTTTTAATCTCTCTTGCTAGACAGAGCAGCAGAATGTAACGAATCTCTGGTTTAAATCACTGCAAAACAGAATGTATTTAGGGCAGAATGTTTCAGAGGTGTTAAAGATCACGCTGAGGATGCATTCTGAAATCAAATTTCATCAGAACTGGCCGCTCAATTCAATAGACATGACATTCCTGCACGAAAAAAAAAAAGGATTTTAATGAACTATTTCCAAGCATGTCCCAGAGCAGGTGGTACATCAGAGGCAGCGAGTGAGAGGGCAGATGCTGGACAGACACGAGCAGAGGGCACAGGTACTCTGACACAGCCAAGCATCTTCTCTGGCCCCGAGGAGCAGAGAGGTCCCCACGGCAGAGCAGAGGTAGGAAAGCAAAGCTTTTACCCCAGGAGAGCAGGGACTGCACAGCCCATGCCTGAAGCGCTCTCACAGACCACACGGAGAGCGCAGGGCTGGAACAACCTTGCCAGGCGGGAGCAAAGAGCAATGGCAGCATTTATCCAGACTTCTGCTGCTGTTAATCCTTCACTTCTCTGTGCTCCCAAATGGATTTGCTTTCCTGAACTGAAATACTAATCAGGCAAAGCGGTGCAGCATTCACGTGCCAGTTGAGCCATGGGAAGCAGCTCCCAGGACTGTCCCAAAGCTTTCCTGCCTGAGCTGCCATGCCCCAGTGCAGAGCCCCCCGCTGCCTCTGCTGCCTTTGATTGCCTCTCCACCTCGTGCCATTCAAAGGCACCACTTTCATTTCAAGTTTGCAGCTCCTTTTAAGAATGCTTCTTTTCCTGGCATGATAATACCCCACAGGAAGAGATGCCAGGGCTTCCCAAAAGCTGGGCCCTCCCTCCTGCTTAGACCTTGACAGAGATGTAAAAGATCAATACTTCAAGCATGTTCCTTTTGTATTAGTCCTGGCTTTTTTCTGAATGCTAAGGCTAGAGAAAGCCAAGGAATCTCAGCCAGCCCTCCATCTCACTGACTTTCAGCAGATCTTGTGGTGTCTGGAGCATCCTCCCACGTGCCAGCCATGTCGTGTCTCTAGCTGACAGCCAGGACCCAGCTCAGAGCATGTCCCCAGCTGACACTGCCCTGCTTCCTCTCCTACCATGCCCTTTCTCTTGTGGCAGTCACTGCAAGGATTGGAAAAAATGTAATAAAAAATGATAAAGCTCATTCAGTAGACAAAAAGGAGATGCAGTTCCTTTTTTAGATGCATCCCCTAAGGATGTGCTGTTGATACAGAGGGTCACTGCATAATCAGTCCAGAGAAACAACTTTTCCTCCCCACACTTTCAGAAGAGATGGACAATCCGCAGCTCAGTGCAGACATGGACTTACAGCAGGAACAGCCCTGCCCAGGACAAGCTGCAGAGACAACGCCTGCTAAGAATGAGTCGGAGTTACGGCTGTACAAACTCCAAGGAGCATCTCTGGTCCCAGCCCCCCGGTACAGGTAAGAAAAGCCCAGAAAAGCTGTGGTTGTCCCATCCCTGGAAGTGTTCAGGGCCAGAATGGATGGAGCTCTGAGCAACCTGATCTAGCGAAAGGTGTCCTTGCCCATGGCAAGGGGTTGGAACTACACGATCTTTAATGTCGCTTCCAATTCATGCCATTCTACGATTCCATGAATTCTGTTCAGCTTCACAAATGCATGCAAAATCCAAGGCCATACTAGGACAGAACACATGACTATGCATGCATACATATTTTTAAGCTCTGTACATAATTAAGAGTCCTTTTTATCCTAGGAAAAAGCCTGAACAGTCTTAACTTTCTCCAAAGGAGAATCAACAAATAGATTAAGGATACTAGGACCCGCCACAAAGGAATGCACAGAGATATTTCAGCTGCTACCAAAGTAATGTACACCCACAGAAAGCTTTAACCATCACCTGAAACACTGCTCATCAGGAAGGACAAGGTGTGCTTGCCTTCCCTCATGGAACATCTGAACATCTCCAGGCAGGCACTTCAGCAACATGACTCTTGACCACATTCCGACTGTGACAACAGCGGCAAGGGACTTAAAAGGAGATGTCAGCTACCACCTCCGTGTTGTCTGTGACAGCCTCAAAGGAATAACTAAAAAGGTCATTCCTCGTCTTATTTGATGTGATGTGAATTTTATTTCAAAGTCCATCTACAAAGAGGCTCCTGGAACACCGACTGATCGGAAATGGGGTTACTTGCAGTGAGAGGGCTAACGTGGAGGGCTGTGGTGCCTCCTGATGTAATCAATACTTGAAGCATATGGATGTGGCAGTTTCATTTCTCTACTTCAATGAGCAACAGATGCTCAGTGAACCCCCCACGGCCTCCCTGTGTGCAAGATGCTCAGCACCATCCTCAGGCTGAACTGCTGCCCTTCCATGCAGCAGGGATATATCATATTCTTCCATTTTTCTATATGAAAACCTGCAAGCATTTCCAGTGCCTGCTCCAAAAGCTCAGGGGCCAGAAGCAGACGTGCCGATGTGTACACAACAAAAGCCACAGAACTATCCATACGGACCTACCATGCGAAAAGCCCATTCAAGAGAAAATCCTTACAACAAGGATGAAGGATGAAAGGATGAAGAAATTAATTTTACTGACATAGTTTCAAACAATTTATCCGTCTACCTTTCTTTCAAATTTCCTCATCAAGTCAAAATTTCGCATCTTTGACCTTCCGTTAATGAACAACTGCATCAACTCTTCAAGGCATTTTTTTATTTAGACAACACTTTTTTCCCTGAAGTCTCTTTTTCCTTCCCACCCGCTCTTCATTCAACTCCCAATTAAGGTGACTGCACAGGGAGTAAGTGATTTTGTCCTCATTTATCTAAATGCATCAGGCAGTAATGAAACCTGCTCTGCCACAGCAACAGAGAGTGGGAAGCAGCCACCACTGCTACAGAAACACCCTTTTAGATGAAGGATTTTCCAGTGCAGCCTAGAGAAAGGATATCTGCCCACACTCTCCCACTAAATGCTGGATCCTCAGCTGACTTTAATTAGAGTCACCTCCATTTCCACCACTACAGGACATGATGTGAGGCTTTCTCTCTAATTTTCTACAAATCACGCTCTGCCCTGCCATTTCGCTGCTATTCTGGGCTGGTATCTCCCTCTTCCCATTTCAGCTTAAGAGCTGTGGTGATGCCCAGCACTCACTGCTTTGCATCTGGGATTGCACTAAGCTGAAGCTCAGATGCTGGGAGCTCCCAACTTCTTTTAAGTGCCCTTGCTGGCTCGCTCTCTGTTTTGGGAGGCAGAGGGGAACAGGGACTGTCCTGGACTATGCCGGAGAGAAGTTCACAAATTGCTCTGGCAACTGTGCTCCCCTTCCCTTTTTTCACCAACTCTGCAGGACTGCCACAAAGATTTGCAGCTTAAAAAAACCCCCGAAGCCTTCAAGTGGAACAAAGGCTCTCTTTCAAAGGCGGACAACGCCAGAGATAATCAGTTAGAAGCTAGGGGCTGAAACTTCAGGCTACTGATTTTTCGGGGGACTTTTGGGGACAGAGAGGACCTGCTGCTGAGCCTCACAGACAACACGACGAGCGTCTCACCTCGCAGCTGCTGGAAGCAGGTCGTGCTGCTCTCCCCATCCAGCGGGTGCCGCAGGACCCCGTTGCTGGGCTTGGGCCGCTCGTATTCCCGCTCGGGCAGCATGGCCTGCTCGCTCTCCCCGGCGCGCTCCGGCCGCGGCGGCAGCGACTGCGGGAACCCGAACATCGGCAGGGACGAGAAGAAGAGTAAGGCACCACAGAGCAGGAAGCCTCCCCACCACGCTCCGATCCACCGAGGGTCGTCCGGGGTTATGTCCAGCTTACCTGCGGGGGGAGCAAACGCTAGTCAGGGGCTTGGCCACGGGGAGGGGAAGACAACGGTGTGAAGGATCCTGTGGGCTGCAAGGTGGTTCTTGGTGTCTTTACTGGCTGATGAGGGGCACGAGACACAAGGTGGGAGCTCACAGTGCACCCCACAGCTGTAGTGTGTGTGCCACCAGTGCGCAGTGACCTCCACATCCAAGAGATTCTTAGGACCAGCTCCCATCACCTCTTCTACGCAGATGGTACATCCAGCTTCTGCAACGCTCTGTAATCAGTGCTTCTCTCCAGTGTTTTTGGCTCTGCCAGCTCTAGGAATCTGCTGTATACCAGTCAGTGTCCCCTGTGCTGGCACTGAGCTTTTGGACATCCCCGTCCTAGCGTGTCACACTCACCTGACACACCTGCTGGCACAGACCTGCACAGAGAAGCAGCAGCACAGACAAGGACACTGCATCTCCACCCCTGCTTACCCTGTTTTCCCAGGAGCTCAATGCTCCCCCTGCTTTGAATTCACAGCTCTCTTCAGCAAAAGAGAGATTGGCATTTGGGCTTTAGGGACACCCGTGAATGTGTGGAGGGTGAAACAGTCCTAAACATTGGAAAAGAAACCCACCCACTGCATCAAATGGGCTCAAGAGGGTAGAGAAATAATCAGAAAATGAAGAAAATCAAAATAAAAGGCAAGAGTATGCTGTAGGCCATCACTCAGTAGAGATAAGGTATGAGAAGGGTCTGAGTCAGTGTGGGGAAATAAAAATAAACAGCAGAAGAGGAAAAATTGTGTTCTTAACAGCTGTCTTGCTGCCACAGCCACAAGGGTGCCCAGTGCTGGAGCTGATTCCTGGGGGAGATCCAGGTCCCCGTGGCTAGAATAACAAGCTCCTCTGTTCATGGTGACTGTCTGGTTACTGCCACTCTGAAAAATCTGTCTCAAGTGAGGCAATCAAGTTGTCTCTCAAGCAGAGACAGAAGGAAACTTTTCTCCTTAGGGAAAATAACACGTAGCTCTCAAATACAGATAAAGTTTGAAAAATAGTGTTGTGGAGGGACTGGATTCTTCTGCTGTTATTTCCTCTTGCCTGAAGTGCATTTTTTCAGGTTTTTGGGAACACAACAGTGTGAAGAGTCAGGCCAATCAGAGTCTTCTTCACATTCCCTTCCTAAAATAGCTGCTGGGTGGCAGACAGTGCAGCACCATGCCGTGGCATCCCACACCTGCCCAAAACAGGGAGCAGGACAAGGCTCAACCCCCTGGAGCTTGTTCTCCTTATGCCACCTCGAGCTACAAGGCAGAGCGAGCTGCAAAGTGGAAACTCTCTCCCATACAAAAACAGACAGAGGTCCTGTGTGCCCCAGCTTTTGCATGACAGCAAGTGACCACGGCCAAAGCCGGCTGGACCTGGAGCTGGGGAGCACTGCATCCTCCCTGCAAAGTGGCTGACCCACAGCCCTTCCAGGCTGCTCAGCAGTAACATTTTACAGTTCTCCTCTGTGGCTCTGTATTTGTCTGGGGCTTTTTGAGCAGTAAATACTGAGCAATGTCTTATGTTAAAAATGGCCAAAAGACATCAAATTAACTTTTCAGCTAGATCAGCGTCTTGCCTCTGATGGCAACCAGCTGCAGCTGCCTAGAAAGTCTACAAGAATAAAGTCAGCATATATTATTCTTGTGGCTCGGGGGCTTTCTAAGCTAAATTTGGTGTTGTGTTCATTTTTTGCGTATATAAACTTGTCCAATTGCTTTAAAATCCATTTGGAGATTTTTAGCACCTTATGGTGAGGAGTTCCACAGCTTCACCTACCGCGAGATAAAATATTTTGTCCTGTACATTCATATTTTAGTGTAAATTACACTAAATGGTCAAATATCTAACAGGTTTCAAACAGCTCCTCTGTCAAACGAGGCTTTGGTAAGGCCAAGGAATGAAAAGGGGCCATGTGGTGTTTGACCAAACTGCAGCCAAATGTCTCAGCCATCCCAAAAGATACTTCTTTCTCACTTGATATTATTCACATTTCTTCAGCTGCCATGTGCATATGAGACTGAAAAGAGGCAGTAACACTTTTCCGGATTTGCACAATACCGTTCTGAGTCCTGCAAGGTTCAACTCCATCCAAATGCACCCTGTGACGACGTATTTGCAACATCATAGAGATGCAATGCACTCTGCAAGGGACAAAACCCCTGCATAAGGGTCTGTGGGATCCAATGGAGCTGAGAACTGCGGAAAAAGCATCTGAACAACTGAGGAAAGGAATGAGGCACCAGGTTTACTGTGTAGCCAGAGGGCCGGGGAGCAGAAGAGAACAGCCTGTTACACGTTGCCCTCTCATGGAGAAGAACACATAGTGCAGGTACCAATAAAAGCAGAATTCGGTCTAAACGAACAAAAGGACAATTTGCAAACAATCTGCTTTAACCCGAGTGAAGTCGAGGTGAGCAATAATTATTTAATGCTTTGGAGAAAAGCAGTAATGCTGTGGGACTGAAGCTACTCATCCAAGCAGGATCATGGGCAGAAGGTGCTGGGCATGGGTCTTACTGGTGTGCCTCCATCAGAACGTGGATGGTTCCCCCACACCCTGGGGTGGCAGCTCTCCAGATTTCACCCCATGCTCTGGACACAGCTCCCCTGGCATGACAATGCCACAGTGCTATTTCAAGTTGTCCTCTAAGAGCTGGGCTGAAACCCATCTCACAGCAGAAAACTCACAGAAGGGAACAAATTTTAACCACTACAAATCTGCCATTTATCAGGACAGAGATGAAACCTTTTGAATCCCAGTCTTAAAACCCTTCTAAAGTGACGCTCATACATCAAGAGGCACTCAAGGTGGAATGACAGACAGTTTCCTGCTTGTGAGCATCAACATTTCTGTCCTGCTGGTACAACTTCAGCATATTTGACTCGAAACCAAACCCAGTTCTCCTTACTTGTGTCAATGAACACAGCATCCACATAGATTTTGGTACAGAAGGAGCCCAAGATAAATCCACAGGCTGGTCCAAATACCAGCATCGTAAACAGGATCCCTACAAGGAGAGAGAAAAGAGAAGATTAGTACTAGGCTCTAGTTATTCATTGCAAGTTGTTCTGCTTGTCTCCTGTAAGATGGTATTACCTTACTGATGCCGAACAGATAGGGATAGTGTTGACTGCTCCAGGCAAAAGAGCACCCTAAATATGTTTTGCTCTTCTTTACCTCATCAGGAAAATGAACAGATGGAGGTGTGATAATGCTGAAGGATTTCTACTGAGCTGAGAAGACAGCGTGGACATATGCAGTGTTTTGGTCGGCTGGCTGCTCTAAAAGATGTCTTACTCAACAGCACAAGGTAAAGCAGACTTATCTTCTCCCCACGGGCAAGTCTGTCTTTGCCATCTCTAGCTAAAATCCTGGTAGACAGAATTTTCAGATATTAGGGACAGCAAATCTATGAAATGAACGTTGTCACAGACTGCTGGATAAAGTCCCTTTACAGAAGTAGGAGCACTTTTCCAAATTTGTGAAGCCCTTCTCCCCATCAGACACACACGGCAAATATTCATGAAGGTGTGTGGAGCTTCCAGCCTCTCACAACTGCTTGTTCTTCCTGCAAAACCTGCATGAAATTGCCAGTGTAATGCCAGGAGAAGAGCTATTATGAGTAAATTACTTATTTGTTTCAATACAGTATTTAGAAGCATTTATTTTCACTCCCATTTTGGCCCTGAAACAGGAATGCTACAGGCACAGCGCCAGCTCTCAATTATCCAGGGCAGAAAGGCGGGGGGACACAAGGATAATCCAGAAAAAGAAGCGGCAAAGATAACACAAAACATTTGTAAATTAGACAATAAGAACATATTTGGTACCTTCACATTTGGGACAACAACAACATTTGGGAAAAACAACAAGAAGTCCCCCAAGGACCCTTGTAATGGCTTTCTGAAGGGAGCAGAGCAAGAGCCTGCTTGCTCCCTCTGGGGCAAGGCATTGCTGATGGATCCATGTGCCTGGCGAGGGGGGCACCCCAGCAGAGATGTGCCAGCCTGTGCCAGCACCAGTCTTGATGTCACTGCACTTCAGAAATGGCCCATGAATGAGTTTATTTGCATCTAGGTGCTTTGCTTGCTCTCCTAATCCCTCTGGGGGTGTTGCCTGGCATCTCGGTGCATTTATAATGCACTTCAACACAGCTATCTCAGACCTCAAATTCCTTATCTGGAAACTTTTAATTCCCAAGTTCCCTCTCTGTGAATTTCTCAGGAGCTGGAGAGATTATCAGAGCTGCAAAAAAACTTCCCAGACCACCACCCCCAGGCAAGGCAAATCGCACCTGCTGAGGACGGCTTAGCCAAGCAGAATAAACTGGTATGGTCAGAAGTGACTTCACCTCCATTTTTAAAATGCAGGGTGCAAACTAATTCCTCCAGGTTGCTGGCACTGGGACTTGGCTGGATTAATAACCAGGGGCAAAGCAGAGGTGCCTCCAGCCAGCTGCTCACACAGAAACCCGGCGCGTTAATGCCTTCACGGCTCTCACCTACAGCAGCACGAGGGACAAACGAAGGTGCTGGGAGGAAAAGAAGTGCCAGGTTGTATGAGCTGCAGTGACGAGTCACTGCTGTCAGGGCAGCAGCAGGAGCTGCCAGCCCCTGCCCTGTTCTGCCAAGCTCAAAGCTGCAGCAATGGGACCACACTGCAGCCCGTGCTGCCAGCTTAAATTAGTCCCCAGGGTCTCTGCCCATGATGTCCATGTCACAACTGCACCAGCCATCTCCCTTCCTGCAGTCACCTTGTTCCGGGGTGTTGGGTTTGTGCTCCATGATCCAGCAGTAAACTGGGGAATTTGTGCTCCTCGAGCAACAGAGCTGCTTAGGAAGCCTGTGCCTTGCTCCTTTGGGGATGTGTAAAGCCTCATGTGGGAGATCCGTGGTTACCTACAGAAGCATTTCATGGGACGTGAAATGAGGGAAGAGACAGGCTGGGAGAGCAGAGAAAAAGGAATTTCTTTTCCCAGCACACACTCAGCCCCATCTCCCCTCCCTCCCAGCCCCGCTTGGGGCTACACAATTTCCAACAGGATTTTATAAAATATCCATGTCACATTTTTTTTCGGTCACTAGATGGCATTAGCGTTTGTCATTCAGCCCCCAAGTGCCATGTGGAGGAGCAGGCTGGGTGACAGCGATGCTCGTCCTTGCTGTCAAAACACCATGGTGTTCCTGGGGTCCTGCAGCCCCGTGGAGGGTGGCACTGACACAGGGCACTGTTGTCACCCACGTATCTGCCAAATGCACACTCAGTCTGTGCCCCTTCCCTGTTTGCGTGCAGAAAATCACAGGTTTTAGGACAAACTGTTAAGTTTTTAGTCACGGAGTTTAACGAGACAGCATCTAGCAGAGACTGCCATGGCTGGTCCTGTGATGAATGAGACAGCATTCAAATACCTTTGAAAAGTGAACATTAATTACAAATTTCTATGTAATTATGGTCAAGCACATAAGGACATGCTGGGCCCCATATCATTTGGGGAGATGACAAATGGAGCTACTCAGACAGAAGGACAAGGGCCAGTTCTACCCTCTAGGCAATGCCTTTGGATGCACCAGTGTTGGGTTGAGGAGGGATGGAAGTTTGTCCTGTGAAGATCTCCAAACCACAGAGTTGTCTGACCATGTGTGTACAGGCAAACACTGGTGTGTGCTTCATGGAGCAGAGTGCAAGATAAAGAACGTGATAAAAGATCATCCTTTGCTGACACCAAAAGGGAATTATTTCCCCCTTTTCCCAAAGCAGAAGAGAGCAGGGACCTCTGGCTGGTGATCCAGCAGCAGCAGGGAGATGCTTGCAGAGACAATCAGCTCAGAAAAAGGCAAACATGGAGAAAGCTGTGGCCAGTGCAGGTACAGGCACAGGTGAGAGATGAACACTGCCCCTCCTCACACTATTGCATCTCAAAACCACTACGTCAGAAACAAGCCCTGTCCTCAGTTATTAAAATACCACATCTCACACATCCTCGTGGCTGCAGGAAGGCACGATTTGCTCTGCAGTGTCCTCACTAGAGGGCAATGTGGGATAGAGCATCCACTGAAACACCTATCTAACATCTTACAAAAGCTATTAAATTATTATTCACCTCTAGGCTAGCTTAAAAATACCCCATTTAATTGTGTTTTTTCTTTTTCTGTAGTTTGTCCTAAAATCAAGAAAACAATCGGTTCACCCCATGCCCTTTTTCATCTTTTTTTAAAACTCCACCAAAATCCTAGGGTTGCAGTAATAGTATTTTACACTTTAATTCACAAATCAAGAAAATTGTGGAAAAACCCATGGCATGGACTGTCACAATGGATAGTCCAGGGTCTGCACAGAGCAGGACCATGCTCAAGGATCAATGGAGCATGGGCACAAAAAGCGGGCTATTAAGCAACTGGGATACTGCCTGTGGTTGAACATCTATGTGGAATTGAGGACACAAGGGGAAATTAGGCAAGTTAGAATTAGCTTAAGACATCCTTCCTCTTTTGAGAAATCCTGCACAACTGCTCCCACCCCCGCTGTTAGGAGAACACTCTCCACATCACCCACCTCGTCAGGCAACCACAAAGCTGCTGCTTAGTAGAGAGAAGGAGTTCTTACAAAAGCCCTTTTCCCAATGCTGAGGCTGCTGCTAAGGATGAAGATGTGCTAAATTTGTGGCTAGCTTTAATACCACTTGCTTGGTCTTTTCCCATGTTTCCCTTCAACTTTTAGATCAGTCTGATTTGATGGAGCCAGAGGACACTGATGCCCGGAGCAAACAGATCAAAGGTCCTATCCTGGCTCCACCAGGCTCTTGGGAAACTCCCACTGATGCCAATAAAACCAGTGATCAGTAAAGGTACTGAAATTTGATGGTATTTTCATTTTTAATCTCTGAGTTATTTTTTTTAATTCTCACTAAATTAGGGCAATTCTTAGAAATACTCCAGAGAAGTGAATTAAAAAACAAAGCAACTCTGCCTTGGGACAGTTCAAACGTTTTGTCTGGTAACTCTCAAATACTTCCTTCCAGTTTGTGTCCTTTCAGAGCACAATTACATTTTAGTTTGAAAACAGCTAATAATTTTCAGTCTACGTGCTCTACCCCCTTCATCAGTCTTCCTGCCTCCCAAAAAGGCAGAAGAAAAAAGAAAAAAGTAGCAAGTAGGGCTGTACTGAGAAATCAGAACTATTTTCCTCCCCATCTTTTCAAATGAAACAATTCGCCAAATCCTACTTTGTCCTGTCAACTAACATTTTCCAGGGGCTGAGGAGAGGATTGGGACAGAGGGGAGTATTAGATCTGACATTTTGTGATGAGATTTTATTACTAGTAAGGACCAAGAGTGATAACGCAGTTTTCCATCAGAGCAAAGGGAAGGAGCAGCAGCAGGTACCACACGTGTGGAGAGACAGCAGCATAGAGATGCTCAGTGAGTCACACAGGAACCAAACTGCAGAGACAGGGATAAAGGCTGTCAGTATTTCAGTAATAAAGAGCTGTCCCTTGGTGTTTCAAGTTGCTTTCCAGCAGCAACAGGATCCTAAAACATGAGCAAACCTGTGTTGTTTGCAGGGTAAAACAGGTGAAGCATCAACTCAATCCCTGTAATGAATTAACCGGGGACAGTAACCCCCAGGAGAAGCCCTCCCAGCTGGAAATAAGGTGTCGAGAGAGACACTGCAAGGCTTGCCAGTCTCACCAAGGTGCAGCGAGAGGCATCTCAGGTACAGTTCACCGAGGAATGAGAGCAGGTTCAGCGCAGTCACGGGCTCGGGAAAAAAAACACGTGGGCAGCTAAAGAACACCAAGTCATTTCGCTTCAAAGCCTCAGCCTCACCAGAGGCTGAGGACATGAGGCAATTTATTTTGGAGAGCTGCCAACACACGCCAGGCAAAGGTGAGCTGGGTAGGTGAGACAGAAGGAAAAGCAGCATCTCCCACAGCAGGGCCGGCTATCAGAGCAGGAACCATCAGCAGTGACTCATGCAGCGTTTCCCAACCATGGGCAAACCCCTGGTGTAGCAGAGGATCCTGCTTTATTTAGCTATGGAGTTGTCACTGGTATCTGCTGGGTCCCCTGGAGCCAGGTTGCTCCTGCCTTGGCATTTCCACAAAATTAAAGAGTGTAGGATATTATTTACTGTTCTCCGAAGGAGCAGCACACCTTCAGCAAACACGTGGTCAGAGAAATACCTCCTCCCCCTTGCACCATCCCCAAGGGATGGCTTCGGTGGGCAAAAAGCTGATCAGTTTGGAAGGTGTGGGAAACTGCTGCAAAACAGTTTGTCCTTGCATCAAGTAACTACATCGCTGTGGAGGAAGGGATCAGGGAGCTAAATGTGATCTCTGTCAGCAACTGGGTGGTTCAGTGACCATCACAAAACACAGGTTTTGTGGTGTGTGGGGGAGGGCATAGCACAGACCCCACATGCCATGGGAGTGCTGCTGTGGTCACGGGACAGCATCCGGCCAGGAACGTCACCCCCAGGCCCCTGCCTGTGCAGGACCAAGCTCTTTCTAAAAGCACAAAGGGAACTGGCTTTGCAAAGCACGAGATAATCTCAAAACCCTGCTTGTCCCACATTTCCCACTGCGTGGAGGACCGGGCAGGCCAATAGTGTAAAGGGATTACTGGAATATCGTAATTCATGTGCTCTGTGACCTGCCCTTAAAGAGACACCAGCCCAGCACAGCCTGTGGGAACCCAAGGCATCCTGGTACAGACGGGGGATGCTGCATCCTCCTGCACACCAGGTAGCGGCTCTCAAGGGCTTGGGATAAAAGGTTCGACACTCACACCTGGTGGGCAAAGCTCCTCGCTTAAGCGGGTTTTCTCTGACTTCTAGCAGTTGATGTAACCTTAAAAATGCACAGTAAGGGTAGAGGGAGGCTGTTTCCTACCCAGATGGCTTCTTTCCACAGCAAAACCCGCTGGAGTTATCAGGCACTGCCCATCCTCCCTGGCAGACAGCGTGCCCACGAGCTGCCCATGCCCACAGGAGTGCAGGGATGCCTGCATTTCTGCTCAGCCCTTGGTCTCTCATTCCCAGCTTTGCTCATTTACCGTGGAAAGACATATTTTTTCCTGCCATTCAGCTCCCTGTCTACACAACTAGCTGCCCATCACCACCTCCTGCTCCCTTATGGCTCCTGCTCACTCGCACCGGCTGCAGGAAAGGTGAAGAGGTGGTGTTGGACCGGCGGCGTGTTTTGCTTTGTTCTGCTTCCTCAGTGCAACCACTGAAGTGAAGGGAATGTTCAAGCAGTCTGGACAGATGTTTCCAAGTGCCTGCAGCTGTCGATTAATGAGGAACAACTTTGGGATAATTCACTTTAATGTTTAGTCTTTGTTCTGACGGGGATCAAAGCGGTTCCAGCCCTGTATTGGCATGAGGTGGGGAGGAGTGAAGAGGCTGGGGGTTCATCCCATCTGTACAGTAGCACACATATTTATTAGTTTTGCCTTCAGGAGTTCAACACCAGCAGATCCCTCAGACACCTGTTTATGGTTGCTTAAGTGACGCCAAAGACAGGGATGGATGTCCTGCCACTCCCAAGGCAGTGAGAGGCTGAAATCCCTTCTCAGCCATCCCCTTCCCATGGACCATTCACTGCATTCATTACTTTTCCACCTTTTAACAAAAGCTAGTCCCTCCTTGTGATGTGCTGTGAGATGCACAAATACTATGCAGCGCTTTAGTAATCAGGAACACAAACTGTATTAGAACAAACAGAGTTTTAGTTCTGAGCTTTTCTCATTGATTCCACTGTTACAGCTCACTGCCTGCATCTGTGCGTGCAACACAACACCTGGAGAAAGCTCTGACAGTGCTGTCCCAAGACATCCTATTTCTCACTGACAGACTTGCAGCTGCTTTTGGGGCAGTGGAGCAGCTCCAGAAAGCCTGCAAAGCCAAAGCCTCCGATTGAATCTTACTCCTCCCATTTCCATGCAACCACTTGTGATGGGAGAGCCGTACAGGGGTTTAGTTCTGTTAGCCAGTGAAAGAAATTATTACAGAGTTTGAAACTGGGCAGCCTTGGACATCTCCCGTCCTCCCCTCTTCTCTGATCAAACCTTTCCGTCAATATACCAAATCAGTTTCAGCAGCCTATAAAATCCGCTCTTGCTTCATGAAGATTCGGGGGTTTAATGCAAGTTACTCACCACTGCATGGAAATGCTGCACACTGACTTATTTACCCCATGTTTAATAAGACTTAATAACTGTAGCTAAAGCTGGTTGGGGACTTTACTTATCAAGAGGCAATAAAAACATGCACCCGTGCTACAGATATAACAAACTTCTAATATGATTCTTCCAGGGCTGCAGAGAGAGCCCACGGCAGTGGCCTTCCTCCTGCCTGCTAGAAAAGACTATTTCACTACCTCAGCACAGTCTTTGTTCTAGCCTATATTTAACATCCAGATGTTAATCCCTGAAGAGGTTGCTCGCACTTGAAAGTACCTTGCATGGCGGTTTCTCCCCAGACTACTGGGGTCCCTTTAAATATTGATTTCCATCAGAATTCAGGATTTCTCCAAGGAAATGTCTGCTGACTTGGAGATGAAATCTGTTTTCTATAAGCAGGTATTTTGCCTGGTGAACCACCATGCATTTTCAATTATTACCAAGCCTTAGGTTTGTTTTATCAGCAAATCCCTGTCCCCAGCACTATCAAGGCTACATGTGAAAGGGTTGATGTTATACCAACAACTGACAGTCCCAGGGGGATCCTGATGCACACACAGAATGTTTGCAGAGTGGCACAGAAGGGGACCGGACTTTTGCATTAGGAGCACAAGCTCAGCATCCAGCCCCAAATTTTCCATAATGACTAGGTGCACTTGTGGCAGCTCAAAAACACACTCATTAGCTGGTTTGTGCCCTCATTCTGATGGGGCACAGAAATAAGAAAAACCCAAGCAAAACAAAACCAACCCCACCCCCGCCAAAAAAACCCCTCACGAAACAAAATACAACCCCAAATCAACAAAAATCCAACCCAGAGCCCTATATCTATCGGCTTTTAGGTCCCTCCTTGATCCAGCTGCTGAAACAGGATCACCAAAAAGACGGCAGAGAAACAAATCATGCGATGAGAAAAGCTCCACAACCCTCAAAACCGTGTTTGCAAGCAAAACAAAAATTAAAGCAGTCAACAAGTGACCACTGCGAGGTAAACTATGGGGATGTACTCACTACAGAAGATTTGGGATTAATTTGGTTGCACAAGTTAACACTGGGAACAAACTGTTCCCCACTCCAGTCTTCCCCCCTAGCACCCCAGTCCCCTCCTGGGCAGCGGAGGGACCTCTTGCTGCATTTCCCTTCTTAGTGATGGGAAGCTGGAGAAGAAATTTGCTTATGCTAATCAATCCCTGGCACCAGTCACAGGAGAGCTAATCCACTGGCAATCTCCATCAGTCTCTGCATATTTAACCAAAAGCAGTGAACACTCACGGAGGATTATGAACGCAGAGGCATTGTTGTAGCAGTGTTTTCTTACTTAAGCTGCAATCACTCTGATGCTCAGTCTCTCAATATTTACACACACTCTACACACAAACAGTGTGCAGAATCACATCAGTGCATGCAAGCATCCTGGTCAGACACTGCCTACGAAAACACATGCACCACATGGTGATTTAATACATCTCCCTGCACCCAGTGCTGTCTCCACCCTCTTCCAAAAGGCTCATCTTCATGCTGGTTATTTCTATAAACCAGCATCCCTTAAGATAGGCATATTGCTTAATCCTCACAAAAGATTTGTCTCCTTCTGCAAAGGTTTCACAGGTAGCTCGGACACGCATTGCAAGAGATTAGAGACTCAGGCTGAGTTAGGAGAAGTCTTGAGAAAGAAGCTTAATAGTCAATTTTTCTGCCACTTTCTGCAAAAAGGAAACAAAGAAACAAAGTATGAACTCATGTCCTGTCCAGTCAGGGGTGTCACTAAAAGCTGATTCTGAGTGATCTCTGAAAAATAAGGACAAGGCACTTGTTCCACCAACCCTGCTGGCTCACATTCCTGTCCCTGAAACTTGCTTGTTATCACACCAGAAGAAGTCAGCTCAGTTTAAGAAGTGGGTACAAGCACGTTCCTAACTATAGCGTGCAAATCCAGGGCAGGCTATTTACATCCTGACGCACGAGCCCACGAGCCACGGATTCCACACCTTCGACATACGGTGCGAGCACACCAGCCGTAGCCGTGGGCTTGAACCAGCCATTTCCACCTTGCAAGCAATTTTTCCCTTGTGCTAATTACCTTGGGAGGCAGCCACCAAAGAGACTTTGGAAGAAAAACAGCCACACACTCCAATGCCAAGTACGGGTTTTTGAAGGGCTGAAGTCGCACGCCTTCGAGCTGTGCTTGTCTCCTCCCAGCCGTTAAACACAAACACCTGTTTCACCAAATCCACGCCGCCTCTGTAGCTACAGACGGGCAGATTTCCTTGTGTTATTTCCCAGGAATGGCGCCAGCTGTAGGTTTGTATGGAAATATACTTTTATACTTTTTCTCTCTCTCTCTACAGGACTGCAACTCTGCTCTGAGTTTGGTGACTGATGTCCCCTTTAACCACTGGGTGGTTTTGATCCTACAGAGGAGTGTAAGGATACTTTAAAGATCTGCACAAAATTCTTCCCAGCCCTCTCTCCCCTGCTCAGAGGTGCTGTCCACCCCACCTGCGAGCACAACCTGTGTTTGCTCAACAGACTTGAGCCCCTTTTGAGGCTCTCGCACATTTTGACCTCCATCACTTGAATTCTGCACAAGTCAGCACCTCCTTATACTCTAAAGTACACCACAGAAAAAAACCCCAACAGCTCATACAACTGAGAGTACAATGAGCTATTCACACATACAATTCTCAGAGCCTGTAAAATGGGAATTTTGGCATTTGGAGGTTGGTGCAACACCACCTTCCCTTTTTACTTATTTATTTATTTTCATCTCTGTAATGAGTTCAGAACAGACACAACACGTTCTTTTCAGGAAAGAGCTGCCAGAAGTGCCTCCCTCTCTCTCTAACCTCAGTCTTGGGGGTATCCCTTCCCATCCCACATACCTTAAATGAGAACACGTTCCATTTCTAACTGAGGTTTTATGTCAATACACACACAAAAAAAAGCTTGCTGCTTTTCTAAGCAATGATGAGTCAGGAAGAAAAGTTCAGCTCTGCTTCCTCCCTACTGGACCTCCTATACGTCTGTCTCACCATTTGAAAAATTCTTCCTTGCAAAATTCCCCACTGCTCCTTCCCACCTCTCACCTGACTGCAGCAGAGGGCCACTGCTGCATTTCCAGTCTCTTTCACGTCTATAAAAGCATTTGCTATTTCTTTCTTGTGCTGACAGCACCTGGGATTTCAAGACCTTGCTTTCCTCTTAGCATCACCCGGAGAAGGGTGTTTTCCAGGGTTAGAGGACACAGACTCATCAGGTATGGTGCTGGATAGCCCAACAGCCCACAGCTCCCCAAACCCCGCTCTCCTCCCAGCCGATCAAGCTGTTACACACATACATGACTAATTCTCCATCCCAAACACAGCACCTGCCACAGAATGTGACGCTCTGAACAATGGGTGAAAAGTTCATATTCCTGCTGTTCAGGCATTTCCATGCCAAGGAAACCCTCCCACTGCCCCACATCACCCCTGCTGCAGTGCTTCCAGCTCAGCTGACAGCCCCCTGGGAACATAAGCAATTCTAATTTATTTTTCTCCTTTTGTTTCATGTTTTTTCAAAAGGTCTCGGAGGAAAAACCCAGAACAATTAAAGAGCAACGCAATATATGGTTTGTTCATCTGTGAAGGAAAGCAAGAAGAAAAGAGTGTCCAAAAAGCAACGGTTCCCAAAAAACTGCCCGGGCAGCTCCTGCCCTCCCAAAAGCCATCAGCAAAACTCTCCCTTCTAGCAAGAGCAGTTTTCACACATTTTGAGATGTCTCTTCAAATCTCCCTCTGCTGGGCTGCTGCGCAGGTACAGACTGCGCTGCGCAGTGGAGGTGACTCACAGGCAACTGGCACTGGGTAAGCCCATTCCAAATTTCTGAGGCAAGAAGAGGCCTGGGAATCACCGATGATGTCAGGCAAGCTGCTGGGAAGCCAGTACTGGTAACAGTTATCTGTACCCACCATTTAGGAAAGTGCCGTGCTTTCCTCTGCGCAGTGGATTTAATCTACTCTGGTAATGGCTGAGCTGCCAGGAAGGAAAGGAAATTAAAAACAAAACTTGTGTTGTTCCGCTTCCTCGTATTGCAAATGCCATCAGAAAAAAGCATTTGCTTTTGACAATAGTCATTCTTTGCCCTGACCCAAATCTCACTGAGGTTTAGGGGAACTCTTGCACTGATCTTAACTGGCTTTGGATCAAATCCACCGTTTGCTTCTCAGAGCAGATAAATATTTGTTCTTAAAGACAGTTAGGGTGCTGGCCTGGGACCTGCCAGACTTGGTTTGACACAGGTATCTCACACCTCCTTACCACCCATCTCCTCCCTTTGAGGTCCCTCACTGCAGAGGCTGCTCAGCCCTTGGCCATGCAACTCCACCTGCTTCCTTTGGACAGTGGCAGGGCTAGGCCAACGTGTTCCCAAAGCATCCGTGGGGACCCCTGTGGGAAATGTGGGGTTGGGGCTCTAGCTGTGCTTTGCTTCATGGCAATGTTACTTCTCAACAAGCTCTATGTAAACTTCCCAGCAAGAGAAATTGGGGAAGTCTAAATACATATTATTCATGGGTGGGACAGCACTACGCTCCCACAAAACCTTCCAGGGAAGGCACTGGGGGTAATCCAGTATGACAATCTCCTCCAAATATCCCCCCCAATTACCCCATGTGGGGAAGTCTGAGGGATGCCAGATGCCAGTCTGTTCTGGGGGATGGGGAGACTGGCTGCATGCAGGATAATCCCCCAGTCTAAGATTACTTCCAACGTAATTGTTTAGCAGTCGCTTGCACTATCCGCACAAACCCTGCAGACTGCATCCAGAGGAGCGTGCTCCTGAGAGAGTGTTATTCAGCATTTCATCCCTAGTGCACAGCCCTCCCTCCACTTGCCAAAACTACAGGCCACATGGGTGTTTTCCTGAGGTTTCTTACAAGGTCAGAAGCTTTGGGGAGCTGCCAGCCTCTTCAGTGCTGCTTTCATAAGAATATTTTCTTTTGTGCCAAGGAGGGCCCTGTCCCTGAAGAGTCTCTTTCTGCCCAGGGGAGAGAACAGCTGCTGCTATCATTATGGGCTTGTCTCCCTTAATTAAGCATCCACAGCCACAGCTGAAAGATGAAACAAAGCCCTTTCCCAGCCCTCCAGGACAGGGGTTGGATGGAGGCTCTAGGAGAGGACAGCAGTTCTCCCACAATAGACCTGGAGTTGCCTTTTAAGTTGAGAAGTGAATTAAAAGCAGCTGAATATCCCATCTAAAGTCAATCACATCAGAATGGCCCAGTTAAGCGTGTTTAGTGGGAGGTCACCCTTGCCTTAGGGAAGCAACCCTAGTTGGCCAAGTAGGATGAACATAGGAAGGTCCATGATGGCCTCTAATTACTGAAACAGATTTTTCAAAATTGTTCCTATTACTCCTCCTCAGCAACCTTTCAGGAGCTGGTGTGACTCTGCAAGGTCACTCTTCTGGGGGTAATGGCTTTCATGATAAATACCCAATTTCCACTTTGTTTAGGGATGTCCATCTCTGACTTTGCTACTTTTTGATGGGCTTTATGTTTTCAAGAGGGTGAAGGTGTGGATTTGTTCCACCTTTTTTTTTCGTTTGTTGGCTTGGTTAAAAAAAAATTAATTTTTAAATTAATACGAGCCTCTTCATTCCCAAATCTTTGGCTTCAAGTAGCTTCTCTTCATAAGCATCCCTTCATCCTGGTTAGACAAAAATGGAGTTGCAACCAACCAAGTAACTGCAAATATCTCTGAGTAGTATCTCTAAGAGTCATTTTGGAGCTGTCACTCCTCATCTCCAGCACGGCTTTGTTAATGAATTCCTGGCGACTCTCTTATTTTTCTGATTGTTTATTACCCTTCTTCCAGCAATCACCTCCTGGAAGATGTTAACCCCTTAAGACTGCATAGGCAAATGAACTGCTCAGAAAATGAAACCAGTTTCAGACAACCAAGCTATTCTGGCTGGACCTGAGCTGGACTCAGGTTTAGAGAGCTTGTTAGCACCCACATCCTGCAAGTGCTGCCAGCTGAACTGCCAGTGCTGCCATTTCCAAGCCCAATCTTGTGAAGCAATCCAAGTTAAAATACTCATACTTTTAAAATAATCCAGCTAAAATAAACTGCTACAGGGAGGAATCCTAGAGTCTGTGACAGGAAGCTGGAAATGCCAATTTCCAAACCAGCAAATACTGTTGTCTCTTTTATCTCTACAAGGTTTATCTCCACTGCAAAGTCCTGGTAAGTGCAATTGGTCAGAAAGCCTTTGACGGACCAGTGTGCCACTGGAAAAATGCAGTGGATGAAGCCAGGAGGCTTTATGAGACTGTGGCTACTTATCTGTGCATTAGTTTTTGGGAGGGGAAAGAAAAAGGACAAGATGTTGAAAATTCTCCGCAGAAATTCAAAACAGATCACGTTATTATTTCTGGGGTTGAAAAAACACTGTCACTTCTGCGTGATGAATTTTCAGAGTGCGTGATACGGAGCCAAATCAAAAAAACCCGAAGAGTTAACAAAAACACTGATCTCTCAGACACTTTGTTCTCAAAACATTCTGTGTGGAAAATCTTGAAGTTTGCCCCTTTTCCCTGCACGCAGAGGAAGGCAGAGCCGCTCCACGCGGAGCCGGGCCCTCGCAGGCCGCGGAGCCGCCGCTCCGGCCCCGCTCCGGCACTGCCAAGCCCCGCGGGACGCGCTTGGCCGGCCCCCACAAACTGCCACATGTTTCAGCTGGTGTGGCTTTGGACGATGATCTACTTTCATTATTTTTGGCAGAGTTCGTTGCATTCTTTTGGACAGTAATTACATTTTCCAGGGCAGGCTTTCTGCCAGAGCTCGAAACGATGACCAACAGGCCCTTTTTAACCACCTGCTACGATTCCAGCCTTGATTAGTTATTAATGTGCTGTGGAAGCCCATTGCAAGAACCACCCTTTCTGGTTATGTTACCAGGCTGGCCTCAGGGAGGGGGAGGCTTGAAAAGAAAACAGGGAAATACCATAAGCAACAAAGACCAAAATCTGGAAGGTGTGAAATCACAGAGATTTTGTAGAATGGTACATGAGTGGGGACCAGTTTGTAAGTGGGGACTTGCTTTGTCCCCACTGTTCCCACATCAGCTGGGACTGAGCAGCTGTGATATGCCATGAGCAACCCAATGCTAATGATACCTAAAAATAGAAACAAAACTCGTAAAAATTGGGGTCTTTTTCACCCAACAAGTATCAGGCTCCCATTTTCTTCTTGTGGAGAATGGGAGGCTTGAAAGGTGTATGGGCACCTTCTGACTGCCTCCACCCAACAAACACCAGCTTCATGGGCTCATTCATATTTAACAGAGAGCAAGGGTCTTAAACACACTAAATTCTTATGACTGGCATGAATATGTGGTCCTGGAATAGCTCTGTGCTAGCTCCAAAGTAGCAACAGCTTGGCCACAAATGCTGTCTCTGTATTTATAGGTATTGTAGATGCTTATTATGGGGTATCAGAGAGAGATCTCAAAGCACAGAAGTTTGTCTGTGGGTTGGTAGGATGTAGCAAGTTCACCCTGACAGGAAAACTGGTCTTTCCATCAGAAGAAAACCTCTAATTTCCTCCACCGTTTAATTTCTACCCTCTAATTTTTACTATCTCCTTGTTTCCAAAAAAAGAAATGATGATTCAGTGGCACATGGGGATCAAGCCTTGCATGAGGACAAGTCACACTGTCTCTTGCTGAAGAGAAGTAAGAGGCTCCTGTCACTACATATCACACACTTCAGGTATTTTCTTCATTAAACCACAGAGGACAGAGGATTGAGGCACCAAGAGGACAAGGCATATGACCAAGGATATTCCCCGGGCTTTAGGGAATGAGGATCCTAATCTTCCACCTCTTTTCTCCAGAGCTGGTATCCAGCAATGCCCAGATTCCACATCAGATGCTTTAAAGTCTGCTCCGATGGATCCCTTCTCATAGTTTGTGCAGTCACCCATTGAAGTGTATGTCCTTCTCCTTTCAATAATCAAGTCTTAATTTTGTTTTCACTCATCGAGCACAGAAACAAGTCAAGGGCTTGGCACACATCACAGGCACAAAGGACACAGGTTCCTGGCACCTTCTCAAAGCAGCAGTCCTGAAGCGAGTAATCACAATTACACTCAACAGGAATTTCTATTCTCTATAGGTACCAAATTTTAAAGGAAGCGTGACCAACACCATTGCTGATGTCCTGCATAGCATCTAAAACTCAGGAAAAATCCCCATTAATCCTGATTCTCACCCACTTAAATGGCAGATTTCTTTGTAGACTTGATCATGAGTATGTATTGTCCAGGGTGTATCAAGCTCCCTGACAACTCCCTCACTCCTTCAAAGCCATCAGGATTTCTCCAGCCAGGCTTTCCATGGCATCCTCCCAGCTTCTCAGGCTGCAGCTGCAGGGTGCCAGGGCTGGTTTGCAGCTTCCCTCTGAGCAGATCTCAATAAAGCTACCTACAGGATCTTGATAAAGATTAATGTGAAACTCTGCTGTATGCCACCAAATCTCCATCCTGCGGGGGATAAAGGAAAACTGCAAACTTGGTTTTGTAGTAAAGCATCACCAATGAAATGGCCAGCTCAGGGGAACATTCCACCTTCACTTCCACTCTGTTCTTTTATCATCTCCCAGAGGTTTTTATTAATAAAGCCAGCACTATGTTTATAAGGATCCAGAGCAGACACACAGAAGGCACTCTGTTTATTGTGATGATTTCTGCTTTGCAAGGCAGGCATATGTCTGCCAGAAAGCTCCCTACTTTGCCCCTGCCAGTGTAAGCTGAACCACGGGGAGGAGAAGGGGAATTGGTTTTTCACATTATCCAGGTTTTGCTCCTTTTCTCAACTCTAAAAGCATTTAAAGTTAATTCTTCTCATCACTTTTTTCCTTCACCTGATCAAATCCATGATTTAATAAGGAGATAAACATCTACAGGCACCTTGGAGGTTCCTCAGTGCACAAGGAGTTGCCAAGAGAAGAAAAGCACACCACCACTCACAGCTTTAGACGCTTAGATTGTTCTACAGAAGGTTTGGCAAAGTAGCACAGCAAAAATAAAAGATTTTTCCATCCCTGTGAAAATAATTCCTTTAGTCCCATGTCGAGACAAATCATCAGCCCTTGTGATTTGTTTTGCCAAAAGAAACATTCCCAAGACACTTCACTGAAATTACTGAAACATTATGCATTGAACAGAGGGGAAAAATAGCTACTTAAGAGTTTGTTTCATCTTGATACTAAATTATATAAGAAGACCTTTTGTCTCCACCCAAATAACATAACGTTGGCAATCTCCTGTTGAATATGTGGATAAATTTGATGCAAAACACCTCAATTTGAATGAACTGACCTTACAGAACACTTGCCACAGTAAGAAGTGTCCCGCAGACATAACCCAACAATCACTCTGCAAGGTTCCCTCTGCAAATCTGATGTGTCTTGTTTTCCCAGCAGTAAGGTGCAAGGATCACAAGGGAGTTTCTGATTTGGAAGTGACCTTTATGAACGTCCTTAAACATGGACGTCGTAGCAGAAAGTTTTAATCACTGCATTTTGGCAAGACCCTGCATAAGACTGTAGCAGGGCATTTGTTTGAAGGAAATTACCTGGGCACTGAAGTCATAGAGTGTTTTCATCTCCCGTGACTAACTGAAGCCTTCAGGCAAATTATTACACCTTTCCACTCAGGAAAGATAAAAGTTTTCTTTGACACTAAATGACCATTAAGCATGTAATACTAATAGGGGACAGTAGCCATTCAGAATGGTAATTGAAGTGTGTGCCACGAAGGACGATTGGGAAATACGCAATTTTCACAATCTAAATAGGTTAGAGTCCATCTAGTTCACGACTTCAGTAAGTGTATCACTGCTCTGCAGTATTATGGCAAAGCTGTTGGGTCACATCTACTTTATCACCACAGCCAGTGCAGGACTGTTCTTCCTGGCTTTTGAAAGGGGATTATTTTCAGGTGTCCAGATGTACAATTTTACTACGTAGCGCTGAGCATTCATGCTCGTTGTTAATACTGAACTAGTGAACAAGGGGAGAAAATGAAGATAGGGAAAAAATGTACTTGATGTTGCATGTGAAAACCACTATTCCTTTCAGTAGCAGCTGTAATACAAAAAGAGGTGCTGACTGACACAGTCTGAAATTCAAAAATCCTTCTGGAGACACAGAGATCTATGATGCTGTTTATAAAGGACCCTTCATCCATCCTGAAGTGACAACACTACACAGGCACTGCTGCAAACAGTGTGTTTAATCCTGCCTTTTGAGTTCTCTCTACCACTGATCCTGCTTTCTATACACTGCTGGATAAGAAACGTGCTGCAACCTCCCCATCTGGCCCTGGCAGGCAGCAAACAGAGCCTTGTCCCCCAAACCCCCACTTTGTGCCACCCCTCCTCTTCCACAGCTCACAGAGGAAAGCACTTGTGGTCCTGTCACAGCAAGAAGAGATAATATGGAGGAAACCAGGTCACCTCTTGGTACACAGAGGAGACAAGCCATTCCACAAACCTTTACAGCCCTTTAATACTGGCATTTGGAGTAACTCTGGGCTTGCACAGAAGTGCTGGAGTTAAAGAGAGGTTTTAATTTGTTTGAAAGGGGGAAAGGAGCTTGATGAGAGCCATGCTGCACATCCCAGATACAACACCTACAGATCTCCTCACCTGCCCCGAGACAGGCACAGAAAGCCCATCCCCTTGCATAGGGGAGCTTGCTTTTGTTTCACTGTTCTCACAGCTTTTGTCATGGGTGATTACGAGACCTGGAAAACCCTCCAGACTCAGCAACTGCACTTCCAAACCTCCTGGATACTGCTCACACAGCGCTTCCAGAAAAAACTCCCAGTGAGGACTACTTTTTTTATAACCTGCCAAAGGATGAAGAGGCAACATCACCATTACTAGCCCAGGTATTAGAGTGTTCCTCCCTCATCTGCCTCCAGGAGACCACATGATCACATCTTGATTGTTTCCCTTGACAGGGAAGTACACGCATCACTCCCTGTCCGATCCCAGATTTCACATGACTGCTCCCGAACTGGAAGCAAGCCAAAGGTTTCCAAACTTCTCCCTAACTTCATATGCTCTCTTAGGGTCTGAATTTTATTGCTCAGAAAGCAAACTGGAGGAAAAAAGAAAAAGTACCAGGAGCAGTCAGAAAAATCACATTTGTTACACACTGAAAATCTACCCCTTTCACTGAGGAGTGCTTCTCTCTCCGCAGAGGTTCTCAGACACATCCACATAAGAGGCTTGACTGAGCTTAGCTCTCTGGAATATGTGTCATGCCAGATCCAAATCACAGCGCTGTGATGTCACGGCCAGCAGCAGCTCAATTCCCAAGACTTGCCTTTTTTGCACCAAAATAGCAGTTAAGCCTGAACAGGAAGTTCTGAAATATTCATAACGATGGAATTAGAGGTAACACTTAATCCTCAATACTCACTATTGGTATTTAGGCAGCATACTGTCTGGCTAGTGAATAATCCAGAGGCAGAAGGCAAAGGAAGTTAATATACGTGAACAGGGCACTGTCATTTCTGGAAAGTGACTCTGCGCTGCCTGTTGGCTCCGTGTAATCTTTGTGGGCAGAGGCAATGAAAATTCCTCTCCCGTTACCTGTCATTTTAAGAAAAATTAGAGCTGGCACGAATAAAGAAGAGAGGAGACAGTTCCATCGTATTCTGCTTGCAGCTACCTGGAGCCGCATTTACAGCATACGAGTCGCATCGAAACTCCCCAGACTATTTAAGAACAGTTTGGTGCGTGGTTCTCCACGCCTACACCGCCAGGTCTGCCCAACAGCAGTAACAAATGTTGCTCTAAGACTTAAGCCACAGATAAATATTCTCTCTCAAGTGCAGCCATGACCTCTTTTTTACTTCTCATTATTCCTTTTGCTAGCAGTCAGGGCAGCTGGCTGAGCTGTCAGTGCAAAGGCATCCTACCTCCTTCCAGTCAAGAGCAGCCAGATTATCAAAGACCTGTTCATATGCTCAGTCACCTGGCTCATTCTGGTTTAGGGACGGATCAGAGGAGCAACTCTGCCTGCTGGGATCAAGGGTCAGCATCTCCTAAATACCAGCTAGAGAAATAAACTGCAGCTGACGCAGCAGAGGCTGGAAAGGTCACATCTCTGTGGCCTTGGTTTAGTAACAACACCCATTTCAAGGACTGCACATTCCACAGTCCTTGATCTCAGATTATTTTGGAAAAAAAAGGTCGAAGTATCGCCTTTCTCCCCTCTGAAGAAAGAACAAACTGAGAGCAAAATACCTACATCGTTTTCCACTGCTGGCCAACAGCAGAGGAGACAATACAAGCCAAGATTTTTGGGGTCTCCCCAGCACTCCATCACCAAACATCTCACACACTTTTGTGCTGGGTACCATCCTACCCATTTCTGGCTGTGCTCTATCTTCCCTCTACTTCTACAAGGACATGAAAGCAGTAGCCAAGCTGAAGGTCCATCTGCCCCCATCACACAGATTTCCTTACCCTTCGGCCATGGTTTCCTCTCTCTCCCTCTTTTTCTCCCGGATGAAAGCTCCTGTTTCATCCCACTGCTATGACCAAGGCATCTCACTTCCACTCAACACATTAAAGCCCTTCAAGAATGCTTGCTGCTGCATTCTGATAAAGCCAGCAAGCACCAGGGTTTTGAGCAGAAGCTTTGAGCTCACCATCTAAGGTGTTAGCAGGGTGAGGGAGAGAGGGGGCCTCCACAGAGGTTCTGTACCAATAAAAAGGCCTAAAAATGGACTGTCAGCTAGCAAAGCCCTTCAAAGAACTGCAGGGAAAGCACTTTTCCTTCTTATCCTCCAGAGTATAAAGATTCATGTTTCAGTGCTGCCACCGTAAATGAGGACACGTTGGGTACCACCACGTACTTCACAGGTTCTGCAAGTCATCTCTGTGATGGGGTGACAAAGGCACAAGTTCAGCATATTGCCACCACAGACAGGGCTGTGATAAAGTTTTGACTGGAGCAGTCACTCCAGCTGGCTTCCAGCCTGCCAGCACTTGTATCCCTGCACTTGCAGCCTGCTAAGGGTCAGAGAGCTGATCTCCAAAGCAACCTAAGCGATGAAAGTAAAACCTGATTCTCAGCTTGTGAGACCTGGCTTGCATCAGGCAAGTTTAAAGGCAGTTCAGCTACCTGTCACAGTGCAGAGCAGCCTCTGTCCTAAAATGACATGTGATGTGGGTCAGTGCTCGGGTATCTCCATCCGGTTGTGAAATGCTCTACAGATGTGGGAGAGCAGGCAATGTGACAGCCCTCTGGTTTGTGTAGAGGATGCTGCAAGGCAGCAGAGAAAAAAGAAAAGGAGATTCACTCATCAGCATGCAAGAGTGCCAAACCGTCAGAGCCTGTCCTTTCCACCACTGGATTTTGCCCCATGGAGACAGAGATCTGTAAGTACAGAACAAAGCAGGATTTTCACCTCTGACATTACAGAAAGAAAAAGAGCAAAAAGCCTGCTGCTTACTCACAGCTCCTCTGGGCCATCCCTGTTGTGTGGGCAGCAAAAGCTGATTGCAGATTGCTAACAGGAGTCGCCACTGCCATCTTCAAAATTGCCATTTGCAACTGATTAATTAATGCTGCCTGGGTACAGACTGTATTGTTAATTAAGCTAAGGGGGACTTTTCAAAAGCAATACTGATGAGTGCTACACTGTGCTGGAAGGGGCTGAACGTGGTTGTCTTTCCCCTCCAGAAACACGGAAAACAAACAAACAAGTAAAGTATAGACCTGAACAAAACGGGTCCCAGAACATTTTTAAACAGATCACATTTGGTTAATTTCAAATAAATGCCATGCAATTTAATTTCCAGGGCTAGAGGCAAGAATAATACAGCCCTGCTGTGTTGTCTTCATCTGTCTTCTAATAAACTGATTAGAGCCCAACACGTTAAAAGCCCTGTGCACCATTATCTATTATTCAGGTCCCTAAAAGATGTTAATTAACCCGCATGTTCTGAGGAGCTCCATTGTAACACATACAATAGGGAGCCACATGGCACAGTCAAAGCACGTGTTGCTTACTCGTTTTGACTTAATTACCTGGGCATGATGCCAGGGTGGTACTGGAAGAAAAAATACAGTATGGCAGAGACAGTGTCCAGACAAACACGTCAGCTTACAGTTCATTATTTTACCAGGAAAAAAACCAAATAAATCCACCTTTCTCTGTTCTTAGGAGCAAAAAAACCCCATGTAGCTTAGTCAGAACTAGGTTATGTCAGGCAAATCTGATATTAAACAAGACAAGTTTGGGTTCAAAAAGCACCACTCAAAAGAGTCGATCCTACCATGAAGAAGATCTGAAAGAAAAGTTCTTTTTAGGTCAAAATGCAAACTAAAAACTAAAGGAATTGTAGAAGGAGATGAACGGGGTTTTGACTTGGCTCCTGGTCCCTAAGACACTGAGAAATGAGTGGAAAGACTAAGAACAAGAAGTCTCTGCGTTAGCTCCCGCAGCCATGTGCGTGCCCATCGCAGAGGAAGATTCTGGAGAAGATGCATTACTCAGACCCCCACCAAGCATATACAAAATAAAATCTTTCAGGGTTTCAGCACAAAATAAAGCCTTTCAGACTGCAAAGCTCAGCACGCTTAAGTGACTAAAAATGTCCTTCTAAGGTGACAAAACTCTCTCTCGCCAGACTGCAAGGCTTGGAAGTACATGATAACACTTAATAATTATATTTGTTTGAACATGGTAAAATAACATATTCAACCAAAAACACTGAGCCACAGCTGTTTGCACTGAAAACTGTGTTTCTTCCTAAAATCTCACCCTGAGGTAGACACTCTGCATGGAAAACCTCAGGTCAAGCTCTGAAAGCTGGAAAAGCTGTAAGCACTAAAGCCAACCCAGTGCAAAGGGACACAATCAGCTGTAATGCTGCTCGATCCATCTCCAACACTGCAGAGCCAAGATTTAACGGGACGTCAGGTAGACACCCAACCTCCTGCAAAGCCTGAGGTACTTGAACGGTGTCTTTTAAGCCCAGTCCTCAAACAGAGGGGTAATCAATGTACACGGGGAAGGTGTCTGAACTGCAGGTGACTGGTTTCCCAGAGCGGAGTCTCTGGTTTATGTGGTGGGCAGTCGGTGCTGCACTGGTGAGAAGAGCACTGTGCTGAGCATCCACGCATTGCATGGGTTAAAATACCTAACCTGTGAAACTGAGGTGATGGGTATCAACATAAACCACTGACAGGTGTAAACTGCTGATTTGGGGCCAGTCCAGTAATCAATAGGTAACACTAAACATCACCCCTTACAACAGATCAGAGGGGATGAAACCCAGCACTTTGGACATTAAGCTAACTCATCTCTGCTTGCAAACCTCTCCCTTTTTCTTGTTTTACAATACTTTCAGAAGAAAGTAAAAGGAAAAAAAAAAACCTCCACAAAACCACAGACTTTTCCTATAAGGCTTCGAGGATCATGGGCAGGTGAGGTTGCAGGAGAAGTACTGCAGTCCCTGGCAGGAACAGGTCCTCCCACTGGGATGCACCCAGAGTAACTCAGGTAACTAACTCGGCAGGGCTTGGGCAGGAGCACACCAATCTTGCTGGCAGGGGTCAAGAACAGCAGCTGGCCCCACACGAGCCCTCTGCAGCCCAGCACCTGGCTCAGGGCTTGCTGATAAGGGCAGGACTTTGCTCAGGGGCAGGAACTGATGCTGTCCCCCAGGGCTTCCATGCTCTGTTTCCCTGCCATAAATCTAAGCCAGCTCCATAAATCTGCTAACATAAACTGCTGGTGGGAGCTACGCAAACACGACACATGCAATTTGGAGTTTGGAGGGAGCCTACCTTTTGTGCATCTCCTAGCGCTGCTGGTATGGTTTTTTTAAAGCTGTTTCGGAGCTGCTCCATCTGCCAAGCACTTGTGATTTCAGCCAGCATAACCACCCAGCCACTGGGAGCATATTACTTTGTGCCATACAAGACTTTTGTGGTGGACTTTCAGATGTCTGTGGTGTTGGGATTTTGTACTTAACTGTAGAAGGACAATTTGTTCTTTGCTCTCAGGAAGACGGAACTTGAAGACAGGACAAAATTTGTAGAAGAATTTAATGTTAAATGAAAAATCTGCAAAGGTTACTTAACTCAAGCTGTCCTTAAGCTCTTGTGTGTTCTAGGGAACCAAGTATCAGGGTCAAGTTATCCCACGTGAATTTACCACAGATCTCATTCTTTCCTGACACACATAGAAATTTGGAGAGGAAAAGGCAATTTGAGGTTCTCTTCTCACTTATCCTGCTGAATCAAAGATTTCTCTTTACCTGTTCGGCTCCTGCTTTCTCTAATACAAATTGAGTTCTCCCTGTGCTTCCTCTGAAGTCTGAGCAGTGCAGCCTTTACAGACAGACCACTGGACTGATGATGGGTTTGACCCCTCTTTTTCTAAAAGTAAAAGGAAAAACCGAACAGAAGAACTCAGTAGTTGCTGAAGTAGCAACATAAAAAGTTCCCATCTGAGGTTTATTCTTCTGGCAGAACTGTGAACGTGGAGCAGGTCCCCTGGCAGGAAGGGTTTGCACCAGCACCACCACGATTTGATTCTATCTTATGTTGACCCTTCTGCACATCCACCCAGCAATTCCTACTGCTGACAGTGGCAGTATTTTTACGGTCACCCCCTATCAATGCAGATGCCATTAATATGTCTGTGTCTATCAGTGTAAGTAATAGCGCAGTGTTAATTGGACGGCTGAGTGTTCATTTCATCACACATTAACACTGTTCAAAGTTATATAATTCAGTTCCCAGGGAACGTTTCACCATACACTATAAACCACCTCAAGAAGAAAGAAGGCCAAGACAAAGCAAACCAGCTCCTAGCGGCTTCTCCCCTCTTGGAGGGCTGTTATTTAATCAGCTTTTATTTCCATTATTTATCATGTGGAAGCAACTCTGCCGTTTCAGTGGCTGTAGCTTAAAATGTAATAAAATATGGTTGTGACAGAACAATACCTGGATCCTTCAGCCAAACCCTGCATTTCAGTGTCAGGATGTACAAAATATTAATCATCTGATGCAGCTGCTGCTGCCTTTGTGAACAGAGCATATATTTCACTGCACTCTGGCACGTCTCTTCTCCTGAGGGCTTTTATTAAAAAGAGCCTGTGAGTTACTGAACCATTAAGGTTTCCAAGCCAGAAATTTGACCCAATATCCAGGTTTATAATGCTCTTGGAAAATATTTAAATCAACGAGCACACCCAGACCCTTAAATCACAGCAAAATACCACCCGACACACCATTATACAACAAATCTTTTTTAAGAAGAGGCGGCTGATAAAGCTTAGCTCCTGGCATCGTTATTTGCAATGTTTTATAACCAAGGAGGCCAGGTTCCTACTTACGGATTAGGTCACCAGACAGAGTCAGAAAACATTAGGGCTGACAAACCAATTCTTAGACTTCATCTTTGAGTCATGAGTTTCACAACACTTTAATTAAGTAGAATATTAGCACGATGCAGCTGGGCAGTAGTAACAATGCTTTGCTTGGAGGAGAGCACTGAAGGGCAATCTCTGATGAGGTTGATGATGATGATGATGACAATGACCATGCAGTTGGGCTGCCAAGGCTGGGGCAAGGCTCTGCTCTTGCCTTGGCCTGGCACAGCAGTAGCAGCCCAAGAGAAGTGGCTCCAGATCATTGGAACACTGCATCTTTTGGACAAAGCTCAGGTGTCTGCTCAGCCCAGACTTTCAGAAAAAGGAATACAGAAACAGAAAAGAGGATCAGAACACTTCTTTTGGTGTCAGTGTCACTCGTGATAAGAACTGGGTCATTGAAGAAAAGCTATTTCAGCCATTATATCCAATTACAAAAGGAATCAGCATCTAAAAATAAAGCATCGGGTGCCTGAACTATATTAAAGGCAGATAATTCACAATCAAATAGAAGAGGCCACCTTCCCTAACACGTCGAGACCGTGTCTCCGCTGTCACTGAAATGTATCCCTAACGTGGGAGTTGCGTGCAAAGGACAACAGCCACAGCTCCTGAGGGATGATACCACTGTACAGGAACCTCATTCTTGGAGATTTTGAAAACAAAGAACTCCACAGCACTTCTGTAATTACTGATGCTGAACGGAACTTGTCTGCTCTGAATTCACCAGTATAACTGACCCATGAATTGGCCAAATATCTGTTACCTCTCTCCAGCATCCCTCCTGTTCAGACATGTAAATGATATATCCACAGATACTCCATCCTCCAAGGACTAAGAAACATGCTCAGAGGCAAATCAGTCCACCGAAACACAAACCACCCTCTGGCCATGCCTGAATCTTCCCACAGGCTCCACACTCAGCCTTCTAGCTCTGAAAAAAGTGCCACTGTCCCTCCAGAGGAGGATGTCTCAAGGCCACCCTATATCCCAACTTAAGTGGACACTGCCAAGCCAAAATTCCTGGTGGAAGTCAGGAGCAAAATACCTTTGGAGTAAGAAGGTGGGAAATTGGGTGCACGACTGCACAGCCAGCAATGGGCAGAGCCTCAAAGCTTGTCTGGTATGTGCAAACATGCCAAAGATCAGACGTAGATTTGAAACACTTGGAACTGCAAAGCTGGATTGAAGTCGCACAAAAATAATCTTCTTCATGGTACATCTTGTTCTTCCTATTTCTGAATGTGAAGGAAACACTGCGAGAACAGCCTCTGCCATCACAGAGCACCATATTGTATTCCCAGGCCGCGCCACAACGGAAAAGCAGAAGTGAATGGAGCAGAAAAAAGCATAACACTTCGGCATCATCACCCCCAGAAACACTGTTTTTTCTTTTCCTAGTATGCCATTTGAAAGTTTTTTACACCTGTTTTATCCTCAGAGAACTTCTCTTGAGGGCAATTTCACCTAAAAGTGAAATCAGATTTGAGAAATTCATCCATGTTGAGGTGGATACCTCACCTTTTCTCCATGAAAGTGTGGATGCAATATATCTGTGCAAACCCAAAAGAAAGGGCAGGGAGGACAAGAGGGAGAGATCCAGTCCAGCTGAAAGAGGGACATCAAACATGTCAGGAAGAGCAGAACAGAACTGACACTGATGGGGCATCATCAACTGATGGGGCAGTTCTTGCTCACACCTGAGGGAGTGCAAATTTAAAAGCTGCCTTTAGAGGATCATTGTCTTACATCCTCCCTCTCTTGCTTTTAGCCAAACTCCTTTCATTCTTCTCCACCTCCTTCTGACACTCTTACACACCCTGTTCACCTGCCCCTGTATCACACCCTGCTCTGTGTTCATCCTATCTCTTCAGATCCCAGCGCTACAAAGATGCTCATTACGTCACACTTGCAGTGTTAGGCAGACTTTCAAGAGCTTACAAGTGGGATTAAATAGCACCCAGTAGATAGGGAGTTGCGGGAAATCAGCAAGTTTTTCACCCAGGCCCAATTCAGGGTAATTACTAATCACATATTCATTACAGATGCAACCTTTTCTGACCCAATTCTCAAAAGGCAACATCTGTCTGCCTGCAAAAATGTGCATCATTGTGCTATGACTCTTGCATGTACAAAAAGGAGTCGTTATATACAAAAAGCTCCCCTTTTGCTCAGAAATCTTCAGACACATTGGATAGGTTTTGCCAGTCTCTGCCTTCCTTCCTTTGCCAGCAGTCAAGGAACTTGCATCAATTGTCACTGCATCTCTTCATGGCCATGGGCTGTCCTATCCCACACTTCATTGCTTACCAAAAACTTGCCCTTATAATCTGTGGGATGCTCCTTCCTGGACCTAAAAAGCAGGAGTGTCAGGGCTGCTTCTGAGGCTGAAAGCTCTTGAAGGTAGGGAAGAAGCAGGGGAGGGTTGTGTAGCATCTGATCCCTTTCTATTCCTCTGCAAACATCTCACAGCTCCAGCCAAGCTGCTCTGTGCTAACTACCTGCTAATCGAAATTTTCTCACTGCTCACAGGTTGGCCACCTCCTCCAAGATCTGTACTAAGGGATATTAAAAGAAAGATGAAACTAACGTGTAGCCATTTTGTCACTGGTTAACGCAGAGCAATTACCACAATGTTCGTGTTCCGTAACAGGCAACAAACTCTTAACAAAGTGATGTTGTGCAGAAGGCCGCTGCAGATCACAGCTGGGAGCAGGGCTGAGAGCTCGGAAGCACTCCTGGTTAAAAATAGGACAGTGCATGGAAGAGGTAGGATTTGTAACTTCTAAAAATAGTCTTCCCTAAAAGGATGCTTTTTACCTTGCTCACACATCACTTGTGCATCAGACCTCTTGGCTAGTACCAGCTGTTATATCAGGATTTCTGCCTGGTCCTAACTTATTATTTCAGAAACACGTAATCCTAACTCGCAAATTAAGAAAAATAAAATATTTACCATAATGACTCATTCTGAGAACTACATTCACAAACGCTCCCTTCCCCCTACCAGGAGACACATTCCAGGACCATGTGAGCAAGGAAACACAGGGGCAGTCTCCAAACAACACGGCCTCTGCTTATTTAACAATTTTGGCAAGCCTCTGTTTCCTGATTCAGTGCTTCAGCTTTGCAACAACAGAAGAGAGAGATTACAGAGCAGGTTCGTGTGGAGGCTGAGATAAATGTAGGTCGACCAAACTGAATTTCCTATGAGGTGCAGGAGAGCAGTGTTGTCACACCATAATGGTCTCCAGCTGTTACGCCACCAAAATACATAGCTAACATTTAAAATACACGCAAATAGTGCTTAACAGCATGTACAAAGCTGGCTCGTCTGACAGCAGGTCTGCAGGGCAGAGTCACTAACACAGGACTGGGTATTTATAGAAAGCACAGAGCGATCACTGGGTGACACTGTTTACGTGGGCCTGATTCTGCTGTGGAAGTACCTCAACTAAATCATACCAGGAGGAGCAGGATTAAATGAAATGATTCTCCAAACTCCTGCCTCCTTCTATTGCTCTGCCAGCATCCCTGCTAAACTTGATGTTAATGCATAGCATCAAAGTTGTTATTCCACAGGAGCAAGGAAAGCCCAATCCGCACTCCTGGGCAGGGAAAAAGGGAAGGGAATGTGACCCAGCAGACACAGCACGGAACTAGCAATGGAGCTGCTGTTCCCAGCCCTGCCACTGGCCCACAGTGCATCCCTGTGCAATGAAATCTGCCTTTTTGTGCTCTAATTTCCCAGTCTCCAAAGCCAGGTTTCTCTCTTAAGATCTTTCAGATCCACGCCTGTTCAAGAGCTAGACCGGTTTCTAAAGGGAGGGCAGCAAAGCCTCAGGGCCAATGAAGACGCAGGGACCACCCAAGCAAAATGCGTGAGTCAGTGGAATTCCTCCAGTTTTTCATTTGTCTACAGTAACCAATGAGCCGTGACGCTGGCAGGTTGCCACAGGACTCTGACAGCAGCCGCTAAAAATTATGGGTTTGGTTTTTCCTTCGGTTTGGGCATAATGAAGTAAGAGCACTGAATGTATTGCTCTATTTTTAAGCCAGTGCAGTAACCAGCAACATCTGACCAAAGTGCTGGACACCACAGATTTCCAAAAGGAAAAGCTGCCCCAGTTTGGACTGCTCAAAGGATACTGCCTTTCTCTCAGTGGGCTCCACAGCCCTGGCTACAAGACAGGTGGGATACCAGAAAACATGAGCTATAAAGGCCACCAGAATTAGTGTCTTCCAAAACACAGCTCTAAAGACTCTTTTTATAGGTGCTTTCACTTAGCCTTTGGCAGAATAGGAAGGAAAGACAAATATAAGCATTTCTTTTCCTCCTACCTCCTGTGCTGGCTATATTTATACTGCCACACAGATTGTTGACAGGTTGGTTCAAATGTCTTAGTAGGAATACCTGAAAAAGCCTCAATTTTCTCAACAGCCTCCTTCAAGCAACAAATAAAGATAAACTACACACAGCTGCTGTGTAACCAGGACTTGAGGTTTGCACTCCTGGTAGACAAGAGATGCATTTGCACTATTTGTTCCTCCCACACGAGCTCTAGGAGGTAGCTCAGGAAAAGTTCACCTGGTAGAACGTGCCTCAGGGGTTTTCTTTTCAGCTTTAGCATTTTACAGGGTGGAATGGCCTGGGAGCAACTTCAGCCACAAGTCTGTCTACATGTTAATGACAGAGCACTGAAAGGAAAAGCACTGGCAAAGCTGACGCATGATGAGCAGCTTTCCTGCTACGCAACGTCCTGGCTCCCTGGCGACCAGGCTGGCAGAGCAGTTTCTACAGCACTTGATGTTACAGCTTTGTCCAAGAGCTGAAAGATTGTTCAGGAACAACAAACAATGGAGGTCTGAGGAAGACACCTGCAACTGAGCCTGCTGATTGCATTATGTTGGAAAAAAACCCAGAGCTATCAACTCCGTGTGGGAGGAAACATTTAGCAATTCCTCAACCCTGTGTAATAAGCTGAAAGAATCGGAGGGAATTTTTGTTGACCAAAGGAAATAACTGCTTGTTCCTGGGATAGGGATGTAACTGAGGGCCCATGTTTGTATTTTGAGGCTGAAAACAGAGTAGGTGTACGGTACAGGTTGTACTGTACCTGTGGACAGAAACACCTACTGCATCTCATCAGATCAACCACTGAGACAGAAGTGACCATAAGGCATCAATATTCGGTAGAGTGTAAAAACCAGCAAAAAGATTTCTGTATTTTATTTGCCTTAGTTACAGCAACAGGCAAGTGTTTGGGCAAGCAGCTCTGGTGCCATGCAAATCTGTGGCCTCTCCATATCTCCAAAGGAACTGCAAGAAAGGAATTTATTAGAGGATACAGTGACGTGCCTTTGATGCTTCCAAAGCTACGCTGTCTGCCTCTCTGAACAACTGAGTCATAATCACAAAGGAAACTCTTCTGAAGTTTATTTCTTCTCTAATTTGCATCTTGTTTTCTTGCTCCTCTTTTGTAAGTTGTGCTTTGAAAGCACATTTCCCTGCCAGCAGCAGAGCAGAGCTGGGAGGCGAGAAAGCTCCCTCCCACCACCGCAAGGATTCCTTGCTCGCTGCCTACGTGTCTCCCATCGCTGGGATGACCCTGCCCACTGGTGGGAAGGGGGAGCTCCCTCTCCGAGCTCACCCACTACCCACCTGCGAGGGCTCTGGAGAGATCTCCATTCCCTGTGCTGCACCACAACACTTGGGAATAAATTGTGCTTCATCAGGACAAAAATACAGATGCTTACTGTTGATTCACATGCACCCCATCGCTGTTAAACTCCTGTGTTTTCCTTAGCCTGGTTTCCAGGAGTGTGGCTGGCCTAGAGCAAACTCCGCAGATCGCTACTCTGAGCTCAACTGTCTGACCATGACAGAGCATCACATTCTTGGGCCACAGTCCCTGCATTTGATTGGAAAAAATAATGCATTTATTAGTCAAGACATTTAGTGCAAAAGGGCAGCGAGGTACGGGTCTATGATAAAGTGTTCCATTTATCTGACATCCTTTACACAGCGTAATGTGCTTCCATTACAAATTCCAACATCTCTCTAAGCCAGAAGTTTCACTTTTGCTCTTTCCAAGGGACCATGTTGCAGCTCTGAGGGTAATAGCGTGCTCCTACTCCATACCCCAACCCTTGTACTTGTAACTGTGGCCTGGTAGGATGTGGTTCAAAACACATTTATTGTTTTCTGAAGGGATTTTAAATGTAACAGCATCTCATGCTGACAAATTTCAGGGGAACAAACGGAATGGACAGGCATAATTTTTCAGTATCTCTACTACTGCAGGCCTCTGCTTGAACCTAGAACTCATTTTTATAGGAAGTCTATTAAAACAACCAGAAGACCACGACAGAAAGGTGTTTCAGTCCTGCTGTCTGCAGAGCCAGTTATGCCATGCAGGACTGTCTACTCTGACCTTCACACTTCTCCATCAAGGGGCAACACATGGGCTGGACAGAGCTGTGCCCACCTCTCCAAGTTCAGGGGTGACCACAGAACCCAGTAAAACTGACAACTCCAAAATTATGCCAAGTTTTTGCCTGGGAAAGACAGCTTTATCCAGTTCCTTAAATCCCATTAATGGCTCCTTGACTACAGTCTATATATCTAATTCTAAATGCAGAAAGAAGAGGAAAAAAAAAAGGAAAAATAAAAAAGAGACTTAAAGGGAAAAGAAAAGACATTACAAGGTCAAGACTTTGTGTTTAATTTTCTTCATGAATAATGCAATGGCAGCAGTATGACATCGTGCCTTCTGCCCCCATCATGGTTTCTCAATCATCAGAATTCTAAAGGTGTCTTTCCATCTCTCTCCAACGTTCATAGGTAGATACTTGACAATTCAGTAAACTGAACTGAAATGAAGGCTCAACAGAGCACAAAATGTGAGGCTAGTTGGAGCCTTTGAACCAGACCATTATGATATTTTGGGTCAGTGAGTAAGAAAACAAGTTGGGATAGCGAAATGTCAAAGTGTAAAACTGTCAGAAAAAAAAAGATGTCAGAAACAATATACTTTCATTCCTCCCTGAAGATGACTCTGTCTGTGATACAATACCAAAATCATTTTACACACCAGAGATCCATGAAGTCCTTTCAGCTGGAATGGCAGCAACTGATATCTCGCTCTGGAGTGTGCACACTGAGCTTTGTCACTCCTGATCTCGTGCTTCAAGAGCTGACTTTGACCATTAAATTTTATTGGTAACAAAAAAAAATTCTTCAATAAAGCTAAGCTGATGGTTTTGCACTGCTGAGAAAAGGAGACGTGTTTATTTTGATAATTTTATCTCCTCAGAGATAAAATTAAGAATTTAGAAAAAGATGCAAACATCAAATCACAGATCTTCTACGTGGATATGTTGAAAGTTCAAGTATTTTCTTAGCTAGGAAAGACAAAAGTGCAATTTGATGAGCATTCAAGACTTGCAACAGTGTATTTTATTTTTTAATCAACATGAAATATAGAACCTATAGTGCCGTTGCTAGAAATATTCCTCTAAAAAGGTAGCAAAGATACTTGTTAAACCCTTTAGGATAAATTGGCACTCACTCATGTATTAAAATCAATGACAAGAGATGGAAGCATCTGAAGCGATGCATGAGCACTCTGAAATAACTTGGCTGAAGTTTCTCCAATTAGGCAGCGCTGGGATTCAACAATTAACTTCAGCCATTCATTGTGTGAAGTATCTGGTGTAACCTCACTGTAAAAGAGCAAATAATTTGTAATTGGAGCAAGAATGTGTCCCTTGACAAACAATTATGAGTACATATATATGAGGGGAAAAGACAACTTGAAGACTCTTAGAGCCTCAGAAAATCATGAAAGATGGAGGGTTTCAGATTTCAGAACCTGACCATCAGTGAACACAAGGGATCACGATCACTCTGGGGCTATTAATGGATTTATGCAAAAACGCCTATGAAGGGCTCCTGCCACAGCCCTATGTGCCAATCCCACCACGGCTTAACTGGAGTCTTTGCTGAAAACTTGGTGTCAATGCCAGAATAAATCCGAAGAGAAGCAAATTTGCCCTGGGATGCCCAGTGAAGGACCACACAGAGCAACATCAGAAGCTGCACATGTGGGGCTCTCCCCACCACCGGATGGAGAAGGACACTCTTAAGATCAGACAATCTGGCACCCGTGACCATTAAACTAATTTCAAATAGTTTAAAACGACAGCTTTAAGTTAGCATCCATTTTCTTCTGCACATTGGCTATTGAAATGAGTAATCCCCTTCTTCAGCTCCCAGGAGAAAGCGAGGACAAATACACTTTGTCAATCACAAGATATCATTCTGCAGCCCCAGCTTCCCTAGAGGACCTCAGCCTGCGAGTCATTTACTGCACTGGATGGGCCATGAGCGTACACACTGTTGAAAATCATCTTGCATTCGACCCTGAAAGGACAGTTGTAATAAATATTTCCAAACTCTCATTTCTGTGGTTCCACTCCATGTACTTCTGTTAAAAAGATAAAAGTTAGGAGAACAATGGAGTTAAAATAGCCACTTGCAGGCAATGCCTAGCATGATCCATCCAGGTCAAGGATCCTGGAACATAAATACAATGCAACAGAGGCTACAAAATAATGGACTTGATTGTTTTCAAGTGGGTCTTTCTCTCTCTAGGAAAACTGCCTTTACATAAGCCATGGAAATGCAGTGCCCTCAATTAGCAGAAGCAGCCTTTGAGTGATTCTGTTGAATTTAATCTCAGATCTACAAGTCTGCGCTTTTCTCATGCCTATTCTCTAATCAGATAAGTTATTCAGAAGGAGAGAACCAGCAAAGACAATTGTCAAGTGTTTTCATCTGCAGAAGTGATGCCTTGGAGATGACCTCCACCCCACCTGTGATCACACAGCCTGTCACCCCCTCACTGTGCCAACCAAAGTGATGCCTTCCCAAGAAAAGAAACACCAGGTATGTACCTGGCAATGTATTACAGGCCACTTAACTAAGAGGAAGACCAAACACCAAGTAATCAAGCAGGGATGAGTCAGCTGCTGCTTGCAGGTAGCTCACAGGCAACAACTTGGCCAATTCTAACATTTATTGTATATATAATACTACTGTATTCCAAAAGAGCTTAAACAAATGGAAGAAAATACGCTTTTACCCCAATGAATTTTGAAGTTGTGGAACTCACTGTCAAGTGATGAGAGCCAAAAGTTTAGATGGATTCAGAAAGCAATTGGACAAAATAAGAAATCTCTCTTCCTGCCAAGTAACACAGTACGTGTGTACAGACAGGAGAGAGCGGAGTTTCACTTCCTCTGCTATGAGATGGGGCAAAAGGCAATTCAAGGAGGAGTTAACATCACACCAAACCACCAGCATTCAAAATCCCAGCCCTGGTCAGTACAGGAATTTGACGAGACAGACACTCAGTTTATACAACCCAAGTGTACTCTGTTGCTTTGTATTTGCTCAACATTTGGCCCATGGATTTTCCATCATGGAGAAGCTCTTGTGCAGCCACAGGAATGTGACAGCACTCACAAGGTGTGCTCCTCCTGGTGACCAAGTTTGTATTGATAGCACTGAGTCACAGGTTTGCTAACACTGATTCTGACAGGCACTAGAGAACCCCAGCAAGCCCCCAAACAGCTCTTGGGAAGAAAGAGGCACTGGTAATTTTGCACGTACATATACAGGGTGAGCTACAGGGTCGCAAACAAGCAGTAGCACAACAACAACAACCCAGATCCCAGTCCAAGGATCCTCAATCCAGTAATTTAGACATGTGAGCATGAAAGCCCTTGAAGTGGATTCTGGCTGCAGCCACCGTGCTTAGAAGCTCTTTTCTTTGTCATTCCCCTCTAATCAAATGTCTTACTTTGCAGAGACAAATTACATTCCTAGCTTTTATTTACTCAGGAACTGCTGTGACCAAGCAATCAGCTCCAACACTCTCCTGTCAGGTTTAAAATGCTGATGGGTCAAATAACACAAGGGGTGATTCATCTTTCAAATACATCAATAGCTGCTTGCAATTGCCCGGCTGCTTTTCACACACCAAGGAATGGCTGGCTTAGGGGTCCGTTATTCACAACAAACAGGATTCCTCCAAGAGACTTTCCCATACGTTCACAGTTGTCCCACACTGTTATATATAGGCTCTTCTCAAGCTGCATTGCACAGGGGAAGGTATGGAAGTCATACAACAACAGGCAGCATCTCTATGAAACAGTGAACGGGTTCCAGAAACAGCTAGATCCAAACACCTCTCCTGTCACCACCTGCACGAGATGCTGGAGCAGCCTCTTTCTGCTCCCAGCCACAGTCAAACTGGAGTCAGACACCACAACTGACAACAAAGCGCGTGAAAACCAGGCTACAAGATGGCCAAAACTTTCCCATATCTTATTTAATTTAAAAGAAGTTTTCCTATAAAAAGATAAAAAATAATTTCAATACTGTTTTTTTCCTAATAAAAACTTTTTGAGAGACAAAAAAAAAAAAATCAATTATCAGGAAATTTGAGAGGGGAAGAGTGACTGTCAAAAAACTGTTTAAGTGGCAGAAAGAAAACTCAGTTTATGCCCTTCCTACTGCCATTGTGGGAGTATGATGCAATTCACTGTGAGGCCTCAGTCCCACAGACTGGCTGCTCATAACCATTATGAAGAATGCCCAAGCTCAAAGTCCCTCTTTCTGTCCCAAGTGCTCCTTCCACCACAGAGGATGAAGCTGATGCACAAAGATCTGGATAGATGTCTTTGTTCCAGCTGTTCAGCGGACAAAGAAATCAGGGCAGGTAATCAGTGCTGGCAGCTGGCACAAATGTAACTTTTCTTTTGAGATGTGGACTATGTAAGACAGGCTAAATCTCCATCCCAAATTCAAACCACTGCAAAGGATGCACATCAGAGAGGCTGTGGCTCAGCATATTCTCTTAAACTTCTGCATGTGGAAAAAAATAATAAAGAGGGTTCAGCACCAGTTCTTTTCTTTATTACAAGTCAGTGCAGACCATATGTGATCCAGCTTTCTGGACTCAAGACAGCCACCTGGCACCAAAGCACTGCACTCAATTAGTGTGATGGATTGATTTCTCCAAGAGGCCAAATTAATGCAAAGCATTAGTGTTATCCAGCTTGTATCAGCATCTCACAGTTCACAGAGCTGGTGACACCAGCCTGGCAACGCTATGAAGATACAGGAAAAATGTGCATCCCTAACGCTGGCCAGCTGGTCAAGCCCACAGCCAGGATTTGAGGAAACCTCAGGAGGCTGTCACGGGACCTGTGCTTAGGTAGGAAACTTCACTCAGCCCCTGATGTCAGCAACCCTGACTGCAATCTGCTAGCAAGTCTTTTCATCGCCCTCTTTCTCTTTGCCCAGTAAACCCCATGCCTTACCTCACACTTCCAACATCTTGCCAAAAAGGCCTTCTTTTCCTTCTGCCCTTTATGCACAGACAACACATTTCTCCGCTTCTCATCCTTATTATACGCAACCTTGGGGTCCCATGTTTTGTTCACACAAGAAGTGCTTTCTGCAGCCAAGGGAACTGGGTAAATTCATCTGCCAAACCCTCACGACAGCAGGAACATGGATCACACTTGAAGGGTCTCCTGGCAGGTCACAAAGTCTTTTGGAACTAGAAGCAGACAAAGAGCACTTCAGGAACTCTCACTATAAGCAAAAATAGCCCAGGAGACCCAATGGCTTTAAGAGACTCAACAGCTACAGCTTCAAAAATTCGGCAGAATTTTACTTTTCCATAAACCTAAAAGCATATTCCTTTTTTTCTTTGTGAACTCAAAAGTGGGAGCAAACCACACAAAAAGGAGGCGAGGCAGTACAGTGAAGCTCTCATCTGTGCTCAAGTTTGTAGGCATTGCTGCAGTAGACTTCACTGTTTAAGAATATTAGACTCTTCTTGCGGTATTTGGGCTGCTGCAGCTTCAGCTGGAGTACAAACATGTACTGGAAGTCAAAGAAACAAAGAATAATGAAAATAAATCATTATTTTTTAAAAGCTGAAAAGAATCAATTTGAATATGGCATTCGTGTTTATCTTAATTTAAAACTGTGGTAACTGCACCAGCAAACTTATTACAGCCTCTTCACAAACAGACAAGTTCAGGGGAACACCAAATGTTAAATTATGGCCACAGACCTGCAAAACTGCAGGTGCTAAATATACACTCAGCGAGTCCAGCTCATGTTCAAGAGTAAAGCCCTACTGACACAGCTATAATTTAAAGGAATAACACAGATTTCCAACAAACATCAATAAAAATATATTTTTTTCAGTTTTGATGGGTACATTGGGTCAGATCAGCAGGTACAGTAACACTGAGTCTTTTACAATAACTGATGCTGCAAACTGCAGCACAGAGGCATTTTGCTCCTACCTGTGAGCTCCAGGCTCCCCAAAGTGGCTGCTCTGGTGTGATTTTGTAGCTGGCAGAGCATCAGAACAGACAGTGCAGGAACCAGCTTGGTCCTTTTGGAGGAAATCACTTGGTACCTTATTACGATAATCAGTTCAAAGGTAAAGCAACACTTGTATCAACAGCCTGATTTACTGATAAATTGGTATTTTTTCCCCATATTATCTTTATGGCACAAGAAGAAGGAAGAAAAATAGGAACTAAATAAAATAGGATTTCACAAGTAGAATAATTTCCTCAGGCAAATATCTTCAGAGACAGCCATTAACAGAATGGCCTAGCAAGGCCAGCCCAGCAGTGATCACCAAGCTAAGCAGAACTACCCCTAACATGAGGAGATACGGTGGGGAGGGGAATAAGCATCCCTTAAAAATGGAAAGGGAAAAAGTATTGATGGTTTTGTAACTCAGAAAAACATGAGGAAGGAAACATCTACAAATTTATGCACAGGTAAAGGTTACCAAGGCTTCTAACTGCCATGTTTCCTCCTTCCTTCTCCTCTCTCCTGAGATCCTTGCTAAAAAGGAATTTACAACCTCCTTGCAGGGCTTTGTTGTAAAGTGGCTCCTTAGTTTCCACTTTTTAGGTTCCTTCGGACAGCCTCGCCACAGGGTGCATTGGAGCAGCACCTCACTGACAGCTGTTGCTCTGGCTCCCTTCTCAAGCTTGCCAAGAGACATCAACTGTATCAGCAAATACAGATGGGAGGGTGCAACCTACAGGTGTAACCTCCAAGGCATCCCTTCTATAGGTAAAAATAATAGAAACAGCCAAGTGCAAACTCCAGTCCCAGCCTTTTTACAATACCATGTTCTGGTAACACCTGGCCACTTCTGCTAACCCTTTGTTCTTTAGCAAAATGGAAAACAGAAGCTTATCTACAGAGATCATAAACTAGAAGGCTTTCATCTCCTGGAAACTGTGCACACCAAGAACAAGTCATGACCGAAAATCCACCCGATGACTCTTTGCAGAGCACTGACGGGAAAATCCAAGTTCAGCCTTCCCCACAGCACCATCTGCAGAAACGTCACTCTCAGATGCCAACCCCTCAGCTCTCAGCTTGACACCACCAACATCTCGTCTCTGTTTTCTGCTAACAAGATGCTCACACCTCCCCAGCAGGGAATTCTTCAGGGAAGAGGCAGCTCCCTTCTTCACATGAGACTGAGTCCCACCACCGCTGCCCAGTGCAGATACCACCTTCCAGGAACAGTCTGAGGGCACTGTGGGGACTCCCACTCTCAGATGTAAGGACTGAACTAAAACTGGGTTTTGGAGGCAGCACCTGAGTTACGATCTCAAAGCATTTAGGTGCCTGTCCATGCGACTGGGAGTGTGCTGCTCAACAGCCGGCACCAGGAGCAGGACAAAGAACGGCAACCACAAGCACTGATGTGAAGACAGACAGACAGAAAGGCTGCGGTCAAGCCTGTGGAGAGCGTTAGTGGGGACTGAGGGAGTGCCAGATGGTTACACAGCAAAGTTTTGCCCTCTGCTGTGGATAACAGCATTGCCCTCTGAGCAGCTCCACTGTCAGTGCAAAACCTGTTCTTGCTCAGGGTCTTGTTGATGAATATTTGCATCCTGGTCCCCTCACACTGATGCTATGTAATGATGCACGAGCCCAGATGCTGCAGTGGCCACGGGGAGTGGAGGCTCTCAGCCACCCACAAATGAAGTGTTTGTCTTGCAGTTTAGATCCAAATACGCCATTTGGAAACTCACCCTGGTGATTCTGGTATTCTGCAGACTCTGTGAAATGCCTCAGTGAGAAGCCAGGTGCCTGGCTCCTATGGATGAGAAAGGTTTCCCTGCATATATCTGTGCATACAAGCATGGGATGATCCAGGCATCCTAAAATAACTGCCTCAAGCACTGGCACTCAGAGGCAGATGTCTCTGATGACCTTGATACTGAGTATTTTGGAGGTCATGGGAAAACCCCTGTTTGATTCTTAAGTCACTGTGATCCCGAGGAATAACTGGAGAAATGGTCCAGTCAGACCAAATTTACACAGCTGGACGTACAGGGTCACCAAAACAAGTCTCACCACACCACAGGATCTGTGATACAAAAATACCATTACTTTGTCCTGCCCTATCTCATACCCAACGCCAAGCTCTCATCCTCTGGTACTGAGGACAACAGAACAAGGGTTGTCCTCTTGCCTTGACGCACGCAGATTTGCGCTGCCATGTAAGTGAAAATCACAGAATCAATCCACTGCAGCAGTACCATTAACAAATACTGACTCATAAAGCAAGTTCAGTACGTGAAGAAAAATATTTGCAGCGAGTCAGTGGGGAATACATCACTGCTCCTCATGCACAGAGTAAATGTTATTCCCACCTTGCAGTTCTCTAGCACAGGAATTCCCAAAGCTTCATTCCATTCTCTAGGAAAGGCAGTGAACAGCATATTAAAATGGGCTGCTGCTCACAAAAATCCCAGGCAGAAACTTCCAGCTTCTACATCCACATTCACACACTAACGACACCACAGCCACGTGGGATGTATAAAATTACAGCTCTAAGATTACAGCACCAGTGATGATATAAATAGGCGGTGATGCACAGATGACGACAAAGATGAAGGGTCAGGGATTTACGCCCTGTCAGGTGTTGCATGAGCAGATGGTGGCCAACAGCAGCAGAGAAGCCCACAGCCATGCCAGACGGTTTTGCTCCATTCATATCTCGAGGTCCACATCTGCTGAAAGAGTTTCCAGTTCCTGAGCAGCTTCCCAGAATTGGCACGGTGGTTTTTCCTGTCCACACTATCCAGAGATGAAGCTGCTGCCTGACCTCAGACATGGCAGAAGGGATGTGTCCAGACCCCCAGGAGGTACTCTAAAGTCCAGTGCTGTGCAGTGACCTACATCAACCAGCCTGGCCACAGAGGCAGGCTGCTTAGAGCTAAATGAAAGGCCTAAAAACTTGAAGATTTGGAGGATTACAAGGGAGATGAGGCTGAGTCAGGTCCTAATCCTAAGTATTTGCCTGATTTTGTGTGCTAAAATGAGATCTCTGGGACACTATGTACTGCAAGTTTTCTAGTTTAAATTTGTTCCCAACCTTTCAGCATTTGCCACCTCAGCCTCTTTTCTTACCATAAATTTCAGCACTGGAAGATGACACATCATTGGAAGACTACGTAGTATGAGTAGGAACACCCTGGTTTGGTCCTTTGGATTCAGTGTTATCTTGAGATAGAGACCCGAACACACAAATCCTCCCTTTCCCTGCTGCTTTGACAATAAGTGCTCCTTCACGCCAAAAGTCAAAGCAACAAAAATCCCCAACTGCTGAGAAAGGTGTAAAAAAAGTTGCTTTTTCACATCTTCTTGACTAGGTACACGTAGAAACATCTTAATGAGGAAAACCAGGATCTTGAGCTGTATTCCAGAGGTGCTGGCAGAACACTGACTGCTCATAACATGTAGAAATAGATGCAGCACCACATGGCATAATCAGTCCTGCCTGACACCAGGCAGTGGTCAAACAGTCCTCAGAGTTAAGAAAATGTACTTAAATATCTTAATGAGACACCTTGTCCCTGCGTTTAGTCCCACATATATAACAGGACATGCAAATGCAAGCCAGCAGCATGGAAAGAGGAGGAGGAAGCTCAAGGGAGGAAGGAAGAGTTCACTCAGCCATTAGCTGCCCAGCTAAGGACAAGAAATTTAGAAGTGTGAACTTCGGTTTAAGCATCTTATTTCCATTACATTTTCATGGAAAAAGAAATATCCATGCTCTAAAGGTTCAATTACTGACAGGACAGCATCAACGTAGAAAAAGAACTCAGATTCCCCGAAAAGTCAGGAAACCTTAACTGTGGTTTGAAAACTAATCCGCCGCCACCACACTGTTAAGACCCCGATGAAACTTGTACAGGGCTTTAAGGCTTTCAAGGGAAATTTTAGACAGAGCACTAGCATTTCATGGATCAGACAATCCAATTTAAGGGTTTGCCTATGCTAGAAGTTCACTGCTTTTACTTGCCTGCGGTGGTTAGAGTGGCATCCTGCTCAGCCAGGCACATGCCTCAATATGGGTGCAGTTGTGCATGTAATAGTAATTGCATTTTTAGGGCTTATTTGCTTTTGAAGGCAAAATAAACCATTCCAAATAAGACAGTGTTTCCCTCAGCCCAGCACTGGGAAAACCGTGGGTACAAAAATAAAATCCCGTCTCTGACAACATGTTTTTTTATCAGTCTGTGCTTTCTAGTAGGCCAATATCTGAACACCTGCAGAGACAGGAGGTGAGCAGAGAACCAGGAGAGAAGATAAAATACCTCCTTTCCAATTTGCATGGATTTACTACTGCCCCAGCAGTGATGTTTCACAGCGTATTTTCCCCCAGGAATGGAGGAAATGGGCTGACATCCCACTATCTTTCCCACCCTGTGCTGTATCACCTTCCAATTAGCACTGCATGGAAATAAACTCTCTCCTAAAGCAACTAAAACATTTCTTCATAGCACAGTAAGTTTTCTTCCAGCTCGAGACTCTGTAATTTTAAATACAAACTTGCTCCCTTTACACCAATTTCTTGATATTTATGGTGTGACCCACAGGCACAAAACAGTATTCCCAATAACACCAACTCTTCATGCAGCTTTGACCCTTGGTCAGGATGTCCTATTAGCAGAGCCCCAGCTAACGATTTATCTGAGCCATTTTCACATGAGAAAACTTGGTTTCTCATGGTGCAAAATGAAAGGGACAGTTTCAAGCCTCTTCTCTTTCCAAACACAGTTTGGAAATATTTTTTTAATTGCTCCTGTATTTTCTCCAAGGCGCCTTCAAAACAAGCAATATCATCATCTTTTCCAGTCTGACACAATGTTCTGCCCAAAAGTTCCAAATGAAAAGAAAAATTTAAAAGTAAATAAACATTCAAAAAGATGACCTTTGGTTTAGTATTTGGAACCTGCTTTTTTCATCTCATCTCCCACCAAGTGACACCTTTATTCTGGAGGACGAAAGCAAGGCAAGTCAGAAACACCATCCTCCTGCTGACTCCCCGCTTTATCCATTTGGTTGCAGTATCTTGTGCAACTTGAGGTTTTGTGGGATTGCTGTGTGCTTGAGTCCAGGCACCATCCTTCCTCCTTCCTCCGCTGTTCCCGCTGCAGCACGAGGGTGCCAACGCCCAAGAAGCAGGCAGAAATGCTGGGTGGCACTGCCTAGCCCAAATGCACATCTAAAAAATATTTTATTAGCCAACAAGGTTTCTGCACTTGAGCTGTTTAGCTCATTAGTCTTACAGTGCCTTTCCCTCTCCAAATATACCCATACTATTTCTTTTGCCTGCTGTGGCTTCTTGGATCCAGGCAAACCACCCTTTCCCCAGGAAAACCCAGCCAGCAGGCAACACGTACCCTACAGAGTACCATCCTGCTTAGCTTCCTTCTTTGTTGTTGAACTGCTCTGTGTGTCTGTGGGATCCAGAACACCCTGTTCATTAAATAACATAATTAGCTGTTTGGATCTGCAGCACTATCATTAGTCTGCAGCTTAACAACACAGATCAGGGAACATGCAGTTTGCAGTCGATACGGATGTGGGGACTCGGATCACGGCTCAGTCTCAGGGCAAGCTCAAGTACTGCAGAAAGCATCCAAGCTTCCTGAGCGCCCCAGTTCTGCCTCTGCCACAGAGCTAGATTCACACACTGCTTGCCACGCAGAATTGCCATGTGCACAAACGTGGGCTGGGACAGCAGGAGAGCCCAGGCTCCCACAGCAGACCCTGGCACAGCACAGACAAAGGGCTGATTCGAAGTTTTCACAACTAGAGCTTTGTTCAAGTCTAAACTTCCTTTTGTGGCTTCTCCTTCCACCCCATCCGCTTTTGGGTAACTGCAATTCCTCTTATCTAGATACCCATTTCTACATGGGGTTTCATCAGGCTGGTGGATGAGGTTTCCTTATCCTCTGCAACCTGCCGGAGTGGGGAACAGAAGTGGCACATGAATAACAGACACCCAGCAGAGGAAAAAAACCATCAGAAAACCAAGCCAAGGTTCACTTAGCCTGTTTGGGTTTTTTTTGTGTTATTGAGGTAGGTTTTCATTAGCTGATAAACACTCTGACAGTGCGATTACTCCAAGAGAAATCATCATGCAGAACAAATCAGTACATCCACAAGGCTGTCTCCATTCTCTGGCCTCCTCAGGGACCACCTCCCCCATCGATAAATGTAGAGGGAAAGGAGATGTTAATTCCTCCTAGTAATACTCTGCCTTTCATCTGAGATTTTCAAAGCACTCTACACTGAGCATTTGTTTTGTTAATGTTTAGAGGACCCAAGAGAGTGGAGGTCTCATTAGGAAATTGATACAGACAAAGCAGCATCATCCCTGTGCCGAAGACTACGGTCTGACCAGGCTGGACAGACCAGGTGCATCAGCGGAAATGAAGGCAAAGGAACTCGTATACAATTATCCACTGAGATGATTAGGAAGCCAATTCTGCTGCCCTGAGCCTCAGTCTTACTCACTGGATCAGACTGAACATCACAGCCAAGCTCCCCACACCAGAGGGGGAATATCCCCATAGAACAGACAGGAGAGGCCGAAAGAACTTTGGTTTCCAGGAAGCATGAGAAGTCAAAGAACAGACATTTATTTCCCTGGCTGGCCCTAAAGAAGGCGCCCAGATATCTCCCTGATAAGCTCAGTCTGAAACACCTGCACAGACAGCTCCACCATAAATGCCAGGAAGAAATGTGTGGAAAAGCATATTTGTGAATAACAGCCACTTCTCTTTTCCATTCCAGTGTTTCCTCCCAAAGGAGAATGTCGTGTATAATACTTCCATCTATAAATAATTTATGTGCCTGAAAGAAAGAAGGCAAGGTCTTACAAATTTAGGTACCATATGCCTTCATTCACATATTTATGTATAAAAATATATATATGCATGCACAACACTCTGCTATCCTGGCACTCGGGTTTCTACAGACAGCTCATTTCTCTCCCCTCTCCTTTCCTCCTTTGCAGGATCACAGTAATGAAGTTAGGCCTGGCAACATTAGTGAAGCACTTATTTAATCCACCCTTTCAAATTCAACTGATATCTGCCCAGATAATATCAAGAGAGCAGCTGAGGCCCCTTTGTCAGCAGCCTTGAAGGAGTCATAAGCAAGAAGATAATAAGAAATCTTATTACCAGCTTGGAGAGAAAGAGAAAATAGGGATTTGGAAGAGACATATAAGCCCAAATTGACCCTAGGCAAATGCGTGTGAGTAAGGCTTTCAAATACAGTACATCAGGAGAGCCCTAAAATAGGGTTTTAAATGTGTACAATGCACCCAACCAATTAAAAAGGCGTTTCATCAGATGCTGGGCAGTTCTTTCTCTGTCAGGACACAGAAGCAACTATTTATCCTCAGCTAAAAAAAACCATTTAGCTTTGTGTTTCACCTCCAGGACATGAATTTTTTTTTTTCTCTCCCCTTCTGCAGTATCAATGAACAAAAATGGCATTCTCGGTTTATATATCTCCTTAGAAACACAGAAACTCTTCGCATATATCTGGAGACGCCACCTAAATCTTAAAATTAATCCCAGAAGTTGGTTTCAGTTACAAAATGTTTTTGAAATAAGCAATCTTGAAGAGCAATAGCACTACATACTTGCCTGCAAAGTAACTGAAGTTACTTTATTTCTTGGAATTTCTTAAGAACCAGAGACATAGCATATCTTTATGAATTATTTATCTAGTATTTCTCACGGAATATTGGTTTTTGGCAAATTTTGACCAATTTTTATACTTGAAGCTGGTTATCACTTCAAAAAACACAAAAGTTTTGTAGCCCTGCAAAGAAGAGAGAGCCACATTAAGGAATCACAAACTGGTCACCTGATCTGATGACCACAATGACCTGCACAAACCCTTCTGGTAACTAGTAGGTCCAAATTAGTGATTCCTCCACCTCTCTTCTCTTCCCTTAAAACAGGGCTGACATTCCAGCACCCATTTCCCAGCAGAGCTCCAGTACACCCTGGTTTCACACACCCAAGACGGGAGAGGAACCTTGGCTGGTGAAGGCACAAGGACCCCTCACCACTGCATCTTCACAGCCAAAGCTAAGCAACGCTCTGAGGAAAACACTTTCACTGCGATGAGCCTGAAAAGCCAAAGGGAGAAGCTGATGGCCTGTTATTAACAACAGATGGCTCTCAGTAGAGGATCTTCAGGGGAAATTGTATCATTTCCCAGTCTGGGGGCTTGGAAACCTGAGACACCACGGAGGTGAAGCGGTTTGCCAAGGGGCACTCACAGTGACTCTGCTCCTTCTGATTTATTAATAACTCCATCTACACTGACTCAGCTGGAAAATATGATGGCCTCTAAAGGCAGATGAAAGCTGGTTTATGGCCCAGAAAGGTAACGTCAGTTGAGCATATTTCTAAGCCTGTTTCTAAAACTAAAGTTATATTTAAGCACTCATATGTTCCAGCTGATCTCGACCCAGAAGATAAAGTCCATTGTGCTTTGCAGGGTGTCCCACCGGAGGCAGAAACAATTACGTTTGTTTCAGTTTGGTTTTTAACCTCAAAAAGAGAATAAGCAGCATTTTAAGTTGACCCAAATACTTGGCTTCACATGACCTATTTCTGACTACAGTAACTGCACAGACATCATTTACAGGTCACCGAAGTGTGACGTGCAGGGAGGAGCACAGCGGCTGTACAGCAGCCCAGAACCCAACCAGAAATATCCTCTGCCTGTGCCTGACCACTCACAATCTGAAGCCTCCTCATCACCACCGACTTTGGTGCAGAATGGCCATTTCCAGTGGTTTCATTAATTGCAGATCAAACGTACAGTTAGGACACAGATCCATCTGACCCGCTAGCTTGGATTTGACAATTCTTTATAAGCTTGAGACATATTCACTTGAAGAATCTCAGCATAGCTTGCATCAGTTCTCCCTTTGGTTGAATCTAACATCAATAAAAGATTAAGTAAAGTGGCCTCCTCTGCTGCTCTGGCAAAGACCAACTACAAGCAGCAGTGACTGCAACGAGCACAGCTCACCCCTGCACTTTCATCTGCCCATCCAGGGGAAGGAGTGGACTGCTGAAGGTGACGATGGATCTGCTCTGCATCAGGTTTGGCATTTAAACAACAAAAAGCTCAAATTGCAATGGAAGCATGGACTGAGACTGCAGGTCTACTAGGCAATGCAAACATGGCATATGCCGTTGCAGTAGGGTCCTTACAGGGACTGCTATGCAACCCTGTGCTGTTCCTACTCCTGCACAAGCTCTACACCTGTGTGGTCACGTCTCTGCCCAGAATACACTTGGGAGCTGTGCTGACTTAGTTCAGCTCTGTGCCTAATCAAAATTAAAAGCCTCTTAGAAAGACTGCAGTCTACCAAGACTTCAAAGGAAAGGTTAGTTAAACTGCAGGACTACCTGCAGAGCCAGAGGAACGAGATTTTCTTTTCCTGTCATAACTGAAAGTCCATGCCTGAGTGTCATGGCAGGAATACGTGCAAAGAGCTCCTTTACCTCCGCATGTTCTGCCCAGCACTGAAGAGCTATCCCTTCCTCCAGATATATATCCCTAGCAGTTTTCTCCCTCAGCTGCTGCGTGAACAAGGCACTTCTCCAGCCCTGAGGATCTGCTTCTCCTCTTCAGTCTCTACAGTTCAGAAGCACCACCTTCAATTGCTGGCAGTAATGGTGGATGTCTCCTCTCTTCACACACCCATCCCCAGACCTTGCCTCACCAGTCCCCCATAAGCACTTCACGAGGTGCTCCCTGGGATCGGGGGGAAGGGAACTGCAGACCTGTGTGACACTTCTTATCAATCACATTTGTGTCCTGCAAGTGGATGTTTCTGAATGGTATTTGAGAAGTTCCTGCACTCACTGACACATTTTGACATTCTTCTATTGACATCTAAAGATGCAAGTAGATGTAGCCTGGCTTTCATGGACATCACTTCACTCCACGGGCATCAGATCCCAAAGGGAGGTGACGTTTGAGCACAAGTCAGTGTAGACAGTAGGTGCCACAAGCCTCTCTTACTCTGCTGGAAGCTTCATACCCTCCTGGCTTCGCACATCCTTGCCTTCCACAGGAATTCACCACATGCCCATCCTAACTGGAGCCTCCCTGACCAACTCCATATTAAATCTAATCACCAGCCCATGCCTAAATGTGATTAGTGTCCATGAGTGGCAGGAAACAGGGAACATTCTATAAAACTGAGATCAGGGCCAGGCTTGATAAAACTTGATAAAAATTATCTCTGGAAATAAGTGTACTGAAAACAGAGGCTCCATAACACGATAAAATAGCCTGTCCAGAGCCTCTGTCCTGAGTCTTGTCCAGCTAGTATAAAGTTCTGCATACTACACTAGGAGTAAGACGACAGGTAGCAGTTCTATCCAAAAAGCTTTAGATGGATGACAAAGCCAATGCAGGAGATAAAGACAGGAAGAAAAGACAAGGCATAAGGAAAAGTAACAGATCAGCTACCACATCAAAGGGGCGGCCCAGCCATGCTTTTCAGACAAAGAACCCTCTATCACGCACAGTGTTTCCAAAGGCACAGATTGCAAACCCGTGCTGGTGCCACTGGAGCACCCAGGGAAGCCCACTGAGTATCTGATACCAAGGAAGACCCTGAGCAGCTGCACACTCTGTCCTTGTCAATGGGAACAACATTTGGGAATTCCTGTCATGGAATGAGAAGTCATCACACCTTCATCTACACAGAAGGCACTCAGCCTTACTCTCAAGGCCTCCAGAGCTGTACAGAGGTGTCCAGAGAAGAATGCAGTTGAAAAAAAGGAAAATAAACACCAGCTTTTCTGTTCTGGAATGTGGTTGTTTGCATAGCTAAAATATTTTTGGCCACATATACAAAATTCAATTTAGATGCTCCTCAAGTTCAGTTTTGACAATTAGAGAACTTACTTTTATATCCTGACTGACCCTGAATTTTCAGGGAGGGTTATGTTAGTGTTGGCTATAAAATACTGAGTATCAGCTGTTTATTGCACAAGTGTGGACAACTATCCTACTTCCCGAAATTATCACTTTCTCCCTGGGAAAAGCAAGCTTCCTTTTACAGCAGGAAAGGAGACACATAGTAGCACTGAAGTCTTGTCACGACACCAAGGAAAACTAGCCAGAGTTAAGCTGGCACTCTCTCCAAAAGCTTGAGTAGAACAGAGGTGCCTGGAAATGAAGCAAGGAGGGGCTGGTTTTTTCTGTGCAACAGCTGGGAAAAATGCTACAAGCTTCTTTTCAAGGCCAGCCCTCATTTAACTGAAAAGATTAGAACAAAATCAAACAGTAAGCCACTCTCAAACTGACAGAGCTGGAGGACGACACATGCAAGCAAGCAGCCTGCAGGCAAAAATAAGACAGCTGAAGAAGCAATGGCTGTATTTTCCTCCTAGAAAGCAGCCTGGGGAGTTAGACATAAATTCGCTCTGCAAAACTTTGGAGAATATCATCTCCCACTTGATCGGCATCCTTTCCCACACCTTTCCACAGCAGAATTAAAGAGCAGCTTTCAGAGGATCGCTGTGACACTACAGGGAGGCAGCACGACAGAAAGGCTCCAGCCTGGATGGCAGAATCCCCCCCCAAATCCCACCCCACAGCCCAGCCGACCCTCCCACGTGTGAAACCAAACTGGCTGGCAGCTCCGGGTAGAGTTGTAGGAAGCCAAGGAGAGAAAAAACCCATTTATAAAACACACTGTTTAGGGAGAGCTATAGCATCTTACAGTGACACAGTTTTACAGAGTAACTGATTAAGCCCAGGCAGGATGCAGGAATTCTGTTCCAATCTCATCCTCCGTGCCAGTGCTATAAAAACAGAATTAAAAGCAGTAAATAGGACTGCTCTGCCTCTTTGGCATGAAGGATGCCCAGTTGGTGAACTGTGCCACTAACTCATTTGGCACCAGGGAATGTGACAACACCAAAGGCGCTGACTGCTCCCTCCTCCTCAGGGCAGCGTTACAGCTGTAGGACCATGGACAGCCCAGGGGAAAGCAGAGCATCGTGCTTCTGCTTCCTGTGTCAAATGAGCAGAAGGATCAGGTTTCAAACATGAACCTCAATAAGAACTTTTTGGATTTTCTCCCACTTTTACAAGTCTTCCAAATCACATCAAGTGGCACATCTCTGGTTTCAAGGAAGCGCCACATCTTGAAGCACTTCAGGTTTTTTTTTGCCTTGACGGCAAGTAGAAAACACATGGATAAATTGAATATCAGTCATTGCCATGCCCATTAAAGCCTCTGACAGTATCCTAAATGATAGCATTTCACCACCACATATAAAACCTTCACTGAACACAGGAAATGTCCAGCCATAGCCCATGACAAACAATTAGTAGCAGTGGTTTGACAGACATTTCCATCCTATTAGCAACTCTTGCTTCTACCTCTTCAAAAATATTACTCAAAGCCCATAACACCCTGTAAAGTTTTATAAACAGGGAAAGCATAATTGAAATAATTCAGCCAGGGCCTTGGAGGAGCAGTACATCAACTGGACTACAATCCAAGCAATTCTTCTCTAACCCTCCTCCCCAAACATGAGCTCTTACTTGGTTGCTGAGGATTCAGTAACAATTAATTTTTGCACCACAAAAACCTAGCTGTCTTTCTTGATAGAGCTCCCATCCTGCAAACTATATTATTGTTGTAGGAATGCAAAGGAAAATATCCAGTGACAAATTAAACAGATGCTACCAAATGCCTCAGCTCCATACAAAGAGCAGATGTTAAAACCTTCAAGTGGTGTCAAAATATCTCTCTCAAAAGTGGCAGGTTTTGAATGGCTCGGTAATTAAAAACTCTGAAGATTGTTGGCTTTAGTTCAGCACACTTCACATTCACAGAAAGCCTTATTTCTTCCCTCCACAGTGCCAGATATTGATGTACTGAGATATTTAAAAAGCCAGTCAGCCACCAACTTCCATGAGAAAATGGCAAAAAACCAGCAGTGCTAAAATCCCAGTATCTGCAGAGTCTGTTAACATATCATCAGTCTGCTTGGGTAATAAAGAGACAGAAATTTGCAAAATCCCATAAACCCACAACCAGCGTTCACACCTTGCAGGTGAGGGGAGGGTTTCTCCCCAAGGGCACCAAACAAAGAGCAGCGGGAGCCCAAGCAGGACGTGGAAACAACCAAACCCCAACCACCTCAGGAGCCAGGTACTGCCCAGGGGGAGCTCTGTTTTGAACACACTGAATAGGAGGCTCCAGAGCTGTCATACTTTGGCCAAACTCCATCGCTATTTTGAGAGGAGATCTGTGTATATTCCTTACAGGATATACAGAGCGTCCTGAAACATGCAAACTCCCCCATAAATATGCTATAGATCAAGGACAAAACCAAGTCCTCTTTTAACACCAAAAATGTTTTCCACACAAAAGCCATGTTATTAATCACAATTTTTTCCTAAAGTGGCTCACACCAAGGGTTAGTCATATACCTCCCATCGACTCTAATGAGAGCCTTATGGCTAGAACAGCAACAGCTTTTTCCAGAACATGGTGGGTGGAAGCAACTTCTATTTTAATAGGCCAAGAGTAGCGAGAAAGACAGAAAAATCAGAAAAAAAAATTTCCCCCGAATGTTTGCAAGGGGAAGAGATATGGCATACGTGTTCTTTGCCTCATTTCAGAGACCTGAAATGCATCTTCAAATTAGTTCTTAATGCTTTTCACCAAGACAATAATTTTCAGAAGAGATGTTGACCTTTAGGATGAACAACTTCCACACTGAAAGGACAACACCAAGATACAAGCATGGAAGCTGAAAACACATCTTGGGTTTCAGAAAGGTCTTACAGAAAATTATACACATTGCCAGTGGTTCAAGGCTGGCATATCTAGATTACCAGAGCTAGAGAGAAAAAATAGAAAGGCTTCTCCGAAGAGCCACCACACTTCAAGCAAACTTGAATTCTGAAATGGAAACTCACCCCCTCGAACCTATACTTAGAAAGAAAATCCCTAAAAAGTACAGTCTGAGATTTCAGTTAGGAAAACTGGAAACAATCTTGTAACTGAGGATTTTCAAAACACTTCTGAAGCTCCTTAAAATGCCTGAAGCTCAGCTGTTTGCAAGCTGACAAGCTGGGCAACAGACATGAGAACTGGGCTGTGAAGGGTATTTTAAAGCGGAGGAGCCTCCCATGGTGCACACCTTTGAACAGGGACACGGGAGCCCTAAAAATCCCACCTCCAGAGCAGCACACACGGTGTGAGCCTGGAAACCCAGACTGCTGTAAAGCACGAAGACAGCTCAACTTCGAGCTTCTTTTTTTTTTTGACAGTTCTGTTATTCCACGGGGCCTATTAAGAGTAACCTTAATATTTGCATAACGTTTCAAAACTCTGTCCAAACATCAGTTAATCCTCTTAACAAATTTGTGAGGTAAGCAAATGAGTATTATCATTTCCATTTCATGGATGACAAGGCTAAAACAAAGAAAGGAACTTAAAGCCACTATTTCCAAACAGGGAGCCGAACAGAATGAATGAATGAGTGAACAGAGCATCCTGAAAGTTCAAAAGAGATCTCTTCCTCCAAACAATCCCATCACTTGCAATTGTGGTTAGATATTCAAGTTCTTGAAGGAGCAGGGCATGCACACCTTCATGCAGAGGGTGACACCTGACACTCATCTTCATGTGAGAGGTAAATTCTGCTTGGATTTGATGGCATTAGGCAAGAAACTGCTTGGTGAGTACAGCAAGAGGTGGGTCCTGGGATCTTGCTTCCAGGAAATATTGAAAATTATTCCAAAAAGCAGCACTTCAAATCTCCCTGGGAGGGGTTCAGCCCTTAAAACCCAAAGCTCCTATCTGTTGATACACCAGTTATGGCTGGGATGGGATGTTTGAATCTCACCCAGCAGTGCTCTTCAGGACAAACTCCAGTGGTTCCTTCCCCAAAGCAGGGGAGCTCATTTGCCTATTGCTGTACACAGCAGAGGTGGTCACCAGTCTTGTTTTCCTATCTGGTTCATTTTGAATATATTTGTAAGGGCACTGAAGTATTTGAGCCGGGAATTTTACTGTCTTGCTCTTATAAATCCAAATAAACATCACACCTGCTAGAAAAATTGATTAGCTATTAAAAAATACAAACAAGAGCGAACAAGAATTTACTTTCTTTTTTTTTTAAGACCTCAAAACATGTCTGAAAGTCCTTAATGCTTGAAAGGATAAAACCCCAAAATGAAAAGTACACCAGAGGCAGCACCGGCTAATTTATATGAGCCAAAAACCTTTTGTACAGAGTACACAGAACTGTGAAACAGGTTTGATCATGGGCCAAGTTGCGTTTCCTGGGCTGGTGTGTGATTATCCAGCATGACTTTGCACTATAGCACAAGGGCATGGGTGTGAGCTACAAGAGGGTGCTGCAGAAAAACACAGGTGAAGAGCCAAAGGCTGAGCATCTTCAACAGAGAAAAAAACCTGCATTTCAAGTACATGAAGCTTTGAGTTAGGCCAGAGTTTTAAATTGTGGTGACAGGGAGAAGAGTAAATTAATGGCGGTTGATTTTTACTAAGCAAGAACCTTGTACCTTAGACAGTTTTACTGCTGAAATAGAAACAGATTAGATACATTAAATCGATGACAATGACACTTATCTTGAGAGTCAAGACGCAAAGTAACAAACTCTGATTTGCTGTCAGAAGCACATGGAGCAAGACCTAGATTTTCACAAATCTCAGCTGTTGCTCAGGCAACAGCCACTTTTAAGGAGCTACCACGCAGAGAGCATTTCCACAAACCCAGCCTGTAGCATCTCTGACTCAGTTTACTTGCAGCAACCAGGGATGGGAACCTCAGGGTGAGAGAAAGCAGCGTTTCATAGTCCCTGTGTGAGGAAAGCTTCCCTGGGGCCATTGTAAAAGCTGATGTATCCCAGGGAAAAAGCTCTGCTGTTCACTGTGTGAGCAAGAAAGACCCGGATCAGGTCTGTTACCCTCCCTGGGCAGCGGGATGATGTGGCAGGGCTGCAGGGAGGACCTGCCCTGTGGCTGTACAGTTTCCTGCTGTTGTAAAAGCACCACAGACCAGCCCTGCCAACTACAACAACTGACAGACAAGAAGAAGTTCTTCCTGATCCCTGAGGCTACAGAGGCCCTAGAAAACAGCTACCAGGCAGGAGGAGAGCTTGCATTCCCAATTCCCTGGCCTCTCGCTTTACTGGAGTGCAGCCTTTCTGTCCTCCAAACACATTAGCTTGGCTATTAAATTTTCCTCCCTCCAATTCTCACTGCCCATGGAGAAGCAGCTCCTTCCCTGCCAGCCTGTTCCCACTCACCCAGTCCTTTTGTTTCAGCTCATTATGACTGACTGCGTGGGAAGGAGAGCTCAGTAAATGAGTACCAAGCGTGTCATTCTCAGATTTTTCTTTACATTTTGTAGCAAGGTGGCACATACACATCAGCACGTTTTCACTTCTCTTGCTGAGCAGTTTGGACAGAGCCTCGGAGTTCTCTGGGATGGAAACCTGGTAACAAAGCTCTGTTTCAGCCTGTTCTGCTCTCAGAGCATAAAGCTGAATTTCTTCCCATTTAACTATTGTACCCTAAAAAAGGTATTTCTTGCAATAACTCTGAATGCCCAGTGTATACAGTGGCCTGCTTTGCTCTGCTTACTGTAACAACAAAACCCTCCCATCTTTATTTCTTTCCTCTGATCAAATAGCAGTAGAAGTTTCTAGACTTGGACACCATTAAAATCGGTACTCTCCACTAGACAGTAAAAGGTGCCTGAAGAACTGAAAAGGATAATAGGGCATAAATGATTTTTAGGTGGCAAGTCCCACTGGTCTGTACAAGACACAGACAAGATTGGAAACTGTGTGACCTTATGTAAGGGCTGTAATTTCACAAACTGGAACAAGATCTCTAAATAACATTTGCAGAAGAAAAAGGAATCGCAATCAGAAAAGGACTAAGTGTCCCTCTTGTCGCAGGTGAGACTGCAATAGGCTTGCAAAGCAGCCTTAGGCTGAGGCCAGGAGACAGAAGGAGAAAGGGATTCAAAAGTGGAGCCAAAGCAAAAATTCCCAACAAATGCTGCTCTGATTTGCCTGTGCAGCAACACTCCAGTTACCTGGAGTGACCCTACCAAAGGAGCCCAGCAGCAACGAGGGTTATGGAGAGATGCTGTGGCCAGACTGTCACAGAAATGCAGGGTATTTCACCAGGTTAAAAAAAGCACAAGACAGTGCACGTCAGTAAAGCAGCAGCCTTCCTGCCGACCCCACAGAGGTAAAAAGAAAAGGCAGGAGGGTTTAGCTGAAATTAAATAGACAGTGGATTAGCATGGGATTTTTATCCTTGACCTGGCTTTCTCTCTCGCAGACAGCTTACACCCAAACACATTGGCAAAAGGGAAACTGGCAGAAAAGTAATATAGTTTAGCTCTGGCACAATCAGAGGAAGGAAGGAAGTTATCCATGCTTTACTGTACACAAGTCAAAATTAGTTTCCTGCAGTTATAGAAAAGCTTGTCCTTCCTCCTTTCCCAAAAACACCTAGCAGTACTCAGTGCAGCAATACCAAGTCTTGTACAAGTTTTCTTCCACTTCCTCAGGAATAAATAAGAAACTAAACAATTAAATTTCTCTTTTTTCTTTTTAAATTCACATCTTCCACACATCCAAGATTTATGTTTGACAACAAAGAGCTGCAGAAAACGCTATGAAGGGTTCTCCTCAGCCACTTCAGAAACATGCACATGAATCAGAAACGAGCCCTAGGAAGTTTGCTGACATCCTTTCATTCACAACAGGAGGCTTTCCCTTTCCCAGCCCCTTTTCAGAGACAGAAGCTGCATCAATAACCACTTCATCCTCCACTCCAGGACGAGACACTGTGGGCAGGAGTTGGCTTTCAGTTAAACCCCCATCCGGAGTGTTTGCTGCATTTACCCTCGCAGCAGAGCCTGCAGCCCACCCTGTGCTGGCAGCCTGTACGAGCAAAGCTTGCCTAAAATAGTTGTGTATCTTATGAACTACAAACCAGTTTTGCTTCGAGTGCTTCAGAGACAGCAGCTACTTCAAAACTTCTTCAGAGAAGGTTAAACTTGCAAGGTCAAGTGATAACTGTGATTTTTTTTTAAGCTGTGGCATACAAGAAAGCCTCAGGCAGCACTCCTTTTCCTTTCCCCATCCCAATCCTATGCTGGCTCTGCACCCCAGCAGGATAAGGCTGGAGCAGCCCCAATGCTGCTGTGTTCTGCAGCAGCCACCTCAGCAACTGTCTGGAAGCCCGGGGACCAGCAGGACTCTGAGGTCCCCACCGCACCAGGCACAGCAGACTCCTGCAATCGGAGTACGAGGCGGCTCTAGGGCAGCTTTGGGAGGCAAAGCCCTCCAGCTCCAGCGCCACAGCGCTGGGAGACGGTGACATTTCTGCAGTGTGAAGGCTGATGCAGGTGAGAGGAACAGAAGCAGCAAGGCAGCCCCTCCATCCCTTGACTAAAGATACACCTCATTAACTGCTGTGCAATGAACTGAGATTGTCCCTTTTCTTAATATCTTTCATTTTGAAACAAACCCCAAAAAAACTCTTGCTGCTGCCTTGGAATGTTCCAAGCAAACACAACTTTGACATACTTCCTTTTGAAGCTTTTTTTCCTCCCCTTCTTTTTTTTAACCCTTGAAATACTGACTTTCTACTCAGTATGAGTGCTTGATCTTGCACATATCCCCAGCTATAGTCCTTCCTTATCCCCAACTACCGTGCTCCCAATCAGTTTGAAACTACCCCAGTGTTTCTAGGATGTTCCAAAGGAACAGCATAAAACCAAGGTGTGACCTGAATCTTAGGACAGTGTGTTCTCTGAGCAAGCTGCACCTGCCTTTCCTGAGAATTTGAAAATAAGGATGACTTTGCTACTCTGTCACAAATCCCTAGCCAGTATTTCACTTTAGTGGACTTAAATTGCTCTGGCACACACTGCAGCTGAAGGAAAAATGCTCCCCTGAGCAGCTGCAGTTGCTTGTTTTAAAGCAGAATAATCCTGTGTAGCTCCTCAGGATGGATCACTGGAAACCGTGATTCTGTGATGTTAACAACCCATCCCAAGATGACACATGTAATCTTTTGGCCCTAAAACAAAAGCAAACTGAAGCACAAAGCGGACATTCTCCTTCAGGTTCTGTCATCCTCTGTGAACACAGTCCAGGAAATGTTTTACCCACTTCTGCATTGCAAACACCTCTACAAAGAAGTGAAGCAGTAGATGAACACCCCATAGAAGCATCCTAGTGTGACTCTGACGACAAAACACAGCTCTAACATTTCTGACAGGGGAGGTAGCAGAGAAGGAGAACTGCACAAGCACTCGTCTCTAGGGCTGTCCCCGAAGCAATGGCTCAAGATTAGCTCACACGAACTGCTGGAGCAGCTGAGCTTTCTGGGGTCAGAGAAGGAAATTTCAGTCCCTAAGCAGTTTTGCTTATGCGAGTCAGATGCTCTTGAAGCAATCTGTGCGCACATGTGCATTTTCACACGCAGCCCCTTGCCCACACATTGATTAGCAGCAGCGTGTTCTGTCCTTCCTCCAGTTCTTTAATGCCAACACTGCGATTGCAATTCAGCCCTGTGGAAAAGAGGAAGCTCTTACAAAGCAGGGGGGAATCGATACGTGACAACTATAATTCTCTGCTCAATAATTACACAGAATTTACACTGCTGAGTAGGCTCCCTCCATTGATTTTTACAAAAATATTTACTGCAGCAGGAATACAGGTGTAAGGCTAAGTTTTGAGGCCCTGTCTTTTCAGTGCATTGATTTCAAAATAATAACCAATTTCATACTGTACAATGCTTTAATACCTTCATTCAGAGACACACCTCCACGCAGACCGTGCCTCTGCCTACAGTGTTCTTCTCCCTCTTCAGTTCTCTTCCTTTGTTCAAAAATCCCTGTTTAGCAACTCTCAAGCACTTATGACAGTCTCAGTAAATGAGTCATGTTGTAGAAGGCCTTGGGTCCAACAAGAAAGGACAACATCCCTGGAATCCTGTCAACCAACTCCACCCAGTGACACAACCGAGGGGCTGTGAAGATGACTGCACAACTGCCAGAATGTCTCAACGCTAGACAATGCTCAGGCTGTTAATTACACCCTTATAAGAAAAACAAACAAATCCATCCTGATACCAAAAAATGTCTCCAAATGTGTTCTGCAAAACTTGGGGGGCAAGGGGAGGAATTAAGAAGGGAAGAAATTATCGTGATGTCACCATCCAACTCCAGAGCAAACCTGTATCACATCAAATGTGAATGTCTGGCCATGCAGCTTTAGAAACAATAGAAAAGAACTGGACTAGAAAAGACAGACATGATGACACAAGGAAGCTAGAAATATGGAATGGAAATATGGAAGGAGAGAGCCACTGGTTTGGGAACCTAAGATGAAGACAAGAGATGACTGAATTGCGTGGAAGACATGAACAAAACAAAACTATTCTGTCAGGGCTTGTGGGTAGCCAGGCAGGAGATATAAAAGAGATCTAAAAAGAAGAATTTCATTCATAGAACTTGCTGATGCAAGATATTACAAGGCCTAAAACAGGAATCAGCCTAAAGTTAGGTTCGGTGAATTTGGAAAGTATAGAGTCACTACGTATGGCAATGGTCCAGATGGAGCCTCCAAACCAAACCACTGAACAGCCAGAACTGGTTGCAAATACCCACGAGAGGATCATCCTTGCCTTCTTCCACACTTGAACACTTGTTGCTGGTTACTGTTTGAGACAGGGCACAGGCCAAGAGGGACTCTGGCCACAGCTGTCTCCAAGTTTAATGTAGCACAGAAATCTCTGAACTACTGTCAGTACCAATGGCAGAAACGTATGTGTGAGAGGAAGGGCAGTTCAGAAGCACCAGAGAAAGATGGACATGAACTCGCCCTCATTTTCAAGGAATAAAATCACCATTTAATTACTTCCTTGCTGTTGATACTGTCCAGAAGGAAGAAGGAAGATAGGCCAAGAATCTATGACTGCTTTTCCACAAAACACCAGTGTGCAGCAGCATCTGTGGACTCAACAAAAGATACTGTCCTTTCTCTTTAAACTGAGAAAGGAAAGTATAAGCCTTCAAACCAAGACCAGAGGTCTGGATCCAAACGAATAAATCCCACTGGTATATACAGACGAAGGGTAGGTAGCTATACGGCACTCTGTATTTTCCTTTTCATTGCAATCAATTTCATTTTCTAATTTTCCATATGATGCAAAGAAACTGCGGTTTAATTCCATGAGAAAACAAAGACGGAAGGTCAATACTGCATAAAAAATCTCACTTCTCTTGGTTTTCTCTCCTGAGAACACTGATGCTACTAATGCACCATGAATTTCATAAGAATGACTCATTATCTAAGTAATGAAAGACTAAGTTTTTCTTCGCCCTCCTTAAACATCTGCAAGAGAGGGTTTTTCAGGAGCGTGATCAGGGTGACTCATTGTGGAGGGCGCAGGGGCCACAGCTGGACGTGCAGCTTGTTTCCCATCTTGGAAACCCCTTCCAGGTGCCTTGCAGAGCTGTGCAATGATAAATGGCAGATTAGCATCTGACATGCTAGAGGAGAGCTTGTAATTACCAGCAAAGCGGAAAGGCAGAGGCAAATAATTGCCTCTCTTCCAGGAGACAAACATTATAAAGGTTTATTGAGCAATGTTTCTTGGGGTGGCAGTGGTCCCCTTCAACACCTCCTGTAAACCCTTCTTCAATTTTCCCCATGCTGGGGGCACTCCAAAGCCACAAGATAAACTGTCACAGGAGCCGAAAAAGAACAGTAAGAGGAATAAAACCTGGATCCAGGCTACAGAGTAATAAATATTTATTCCCTTTCCTTTCTGCACATTGTGGAAACAGATGCAAAATGAAGTTCAGTGACTCGTGGGAAGAGAGCCAAACCCAGCTTTACTGCTGCTGCAAACAAGCAGAGTCACAGGAACGGCTCCTGGTTACCCTGCTAGCGGTGCAGAATTTGTCTGTCCACCCAGGACCTCCTAATCTCTAACATCCCTGTTCCACTCCACATGTACCAGTCTCCCCCAGTTCCACATGCTCAGGAACAGCAGATCCTCTGCCAGGCAAGACAACACACTGACAAGTGGCCCTCTGAAACACTGGGACGTGGCTGCTTAGTCCTCAAGTACTGCAAAGACACAGTAGCTGTTGCTGCTTTGTCAGGAAGCCAAAATTTTAATAGCTTCTTTTGTCCGAGGCCCAAACATCAGCTCCTCTTCTCATGTGATGAGAACCTCTCTTTGTACCTTCACTCAGCATTTTCAAGGAAGCCTGTTACATTCTCTCAGGCCTTTTTCAGCACAACTGTGCACTAAAGAAACTGCTTGTTCTCTTGTCGCGCTGCCAGAAGCATGCAAGTACTACAAAAAGCCACATAGAAAAAACCACGACTGCATTTTGTTTGCTGGCTTTCATATTTTCTTCCCAGATTAAAGGCAAGTCCCACCATCCAACATGCAGCTAAAAAAAAAAAAGGCAACTGCAATATAAGGGAAGTGGCTTAGGACCAAATGATGCCACAAAATTTAACTATAATAATGCCAAAATCAAAGTTGTCTCATATTCAGTAACCTGGCTTCAAAGGCATGGGTGGGAGTTTTAATTTCTATCCTTTCTCAGTAGATTTTGGTTCTTCTGTGTAGTCACTTCAAATCTACCACTTCCATCTAATATCTTAAGTTCTTACTGGTTCCTGCCTCACAGGGTGACACAGAGGCACAAATGGGTATTTCCAATTATTTAGCTGATGATGCATCAGGCAGGGATTGAATCTGGAAAACTCTTTGCAAGCAGTTCAGGCTTTGAGCACCCCATTCATCAACAGGGTGGTGAAGATCAGGCAAACCCCACAAAACAGATGGAGTGAGGGAGAAGGATCCTTCTCCTGAGTGGCCATTCTAAACAGCCTCACCAAGACACCATCAGGGAACAAAAAGTTTGCTCCCAGGACACAATGTTTCCTCAAAGCAAGAACAGGTGGAGAGACAAAACAGGCTATATTTAAGTTGTTCAGGATGCATGTCTTTCCTTAAATAAACAGCTGAAGCACACCACAGGTTACCAGAGGACATCAGAGAAGCATGAAATGTGAAACAGTTCAAGGAAAGAGAGAAAAACCTGGGGCAGGGCTCGGCAATGCAGACACCAAGCAGGTCTCTGGGCTGGAGAGGAGGAAAAGCTGAACATATAAAAGACTTATAAAAGTCTGCAGGTCCCATGGGAGCAGCAGGTGAGACAGGTCAGTGCAGTTTCACATGCTCACAAGAGGCCTCTGCAAACAGCAGCACCTGCCAGACGCTGGGAGCTGCTGCTCTGTCCTCATGCACACTCTGCCCACTGTTTCCTAATGCAGTTTGTTATTTTTTTTCCCCCTCCTCCATGTCTGTAACATCTCCAGTTGACTTAAAAAGCCACTTTCTTTTTGTGGAAAGAAGAAAGCTCTCCATTATTCAGCACTTATTCCACATGGATGAAGGTCAACGGCCTCCTTAAAGAGCTTTCCCGCAGTGTGTAACATTAATAGCTGCACCAAGATGAAATTAATTTCATTTTCCGAGATCTTACTTTTGACACTGAACAAAGTGCGTGGGATGGAAAGGAACAGCAGTAACAATTCCTTGCATGACTCAAGGGGAATTACACCTCAGGCACCAGGACCAAACCCCACAGACCATTTCTGCCCTCTCCTCCAGGGCATGCAAAGGACTCTGGGGTGAACTGGTCCACACCAGTTAGCCCCAAATCCCAAACTCCTGAATACTTGTAAGTCACAGCCAGGACCCTTCCGTGACTGACATTCACAACATGTGAGTGTGTTGGCAGAAGACTTGAGGAAGTCTTAAAAATGCTTAGGAGCTTAATGAGGTTAATTACTAGGTAAAAAAGTATTTTAGTCATTAGAAATAAAACACAAGAAACAAACTGTCCATTTAAAGGAGGGGAAAATGAGAATAAATTGCAATGGTTTCAGCATTCAGAGCCTGTGTGAGCCCCCTGCCAAACCAATCCATACCAGCTTTAATCCTTCAGACAACTGATCTTCTGAATCTGGATGTTTTTGACTGAATAAGACATGGTGACACCACCAGCTCTGCTGGGAGTCCTGGTGGGATGGGACATCCCCCATTAGTCCCCCACGACCAGAAAAACACAGAGCCAGACCCTTAGTCAGGAGCAGCTCTCCAGGAAGGCAATGAAAAAGCCACCAAGGCTATGAGGCCAAAACCAAAACACGCTTGCGGTGAAAAAGGAGAGAGTTTGGCAGCAGGCAGCTGCAAAGGAAAGAAGACTGAGCCAAAGCAATGTAAAGATTAAAAGGAAGGTGGAGATTAAGCACTGCTGTGACCTGCCCACTTTACTGCGAGTAAAGAAAGGGTACAAGGAAATACAACACCAGTGCCCCGCTTCCTGCTGTGCTGACCTGCCCCTGTTTAGGCCACCAGCATCAGACGGTATAAACAGCCCAAAGGAGATTTGCCATCACTGTGTAGAAATCATATGCCATTTAGAAACCCTGGAATTAAATTGACTTTGCAATTCAACAGCAAGCACAGAAGGAAGATAAATAAAAAGCCAGTGGGTTAAAAGTCAGGATCTCCCTCAGTGCTGGGAACACAGTTTGATTTTAGCTGTGCTGCGCAGCTCAAAGACTAAAGCTTAAGCTGTGATATTAAGGTTCATACGGCTGAGAAGATACTGGCATTTGGGCAGACGTCAGCAATTCTTTCAAGCGAGTTACAGATACCAAGGGCTGGAAAGTCAGAAGCATTTCTGCTGTGTAAAACGTGACATGCCAAGATATTTATTCTGTTGCAAACGATGCTTCACATGAACCTTAAAAGACTGGGCTTCTTGCAGCTGAAAAACAGACACCCCATCCTCCACACACAGGTTTTGGCTCAGGTATACGGATGCTCCTGGCATCTGCTCCCCCAGTCTGCGCTCCCTCACAGAGCATTTGGGACTCACACAGGATCCCAAATTCCTAACACCATGTGGCTCTAGGGAGAAAAACTACAGGAAAATGCCTCTACATTAGTTATAATAAGGCTTGTGAGCACACACTGGGTGATGAGTGCATTCTACTAGCGCTGAATACAAATCAGAGGCAACATACAACCACGGATCGCCTGTTAAGTGATCAGCTCATGTTTGCACTCCCTGGAAAGGGCTTCTTGCTTCTGGAAGGGCACGTGGAAGAAGTGGGACAGGAGAAGGGCAGCCCAGGACACGCTGCCCACTGAAGAGCTCCCAGCAGGAATGCTGCCAGTTCCCATGCTGGGTGAGACCGCTGCCCGCAGCATCTCCGCTTTTGGGACCTGGGCACGCTGGGACCCTGCGGGCCAGAGCTGCCCAACTGAGGTTCCTTTTAACCTCACTGAAAATAACAGGCTTTGTAGCTCATGGCCAAATATTAAATGTCACTTTCATGCTAATTTTTAAGCCTGGACACAAGTGTTTGTTTTTCAGGGAACGCTCGAGAAAGCCTCTGCCTTCTGCACAGAGGGGTACAGGCAAGATCTAGAAAACAATCCACCACAACTGATGAGACTCGATTTTCCTCCTTATGAAATTATTCTATCTGTGATGTTGCTGAATATAAAAGGTTAGAGTTAAAACTTGGGATAATGAAAGCGGAAGTTGACTTTCATTAAAAAAAACCCAACAGAATGTTGCCATTACTTCTGCTACACGAAAAGCCTACTAAAGGCATTCCCTCTATTCAGAAACTGAATATTCAAGTTAAGTATTTGACTTGTTACATTCATTTTTTGCAAGGCTTGTTTTATTGGTTTTCTTCCTTTCTTAAATAAACTCCCTCCAATTTGATTCTAGAGAACCCTGAAACAGTGGAAATAAAAGGGAGCCAGTGCAGACTGTTAAGGTTTAGATCACGTCCAGCTGTGTAAGAAGTGTCGATAAACAGGAGGGAGGAACTCAGCCAACAGGATTTTGGGCCCATGGAATGGACGTCATATGTGTGAGAAACACTTTTTGCCTTCTTGCCATGATTCCAGAAAACACAGAGGGCAGAAGACAAAGGCACAGCTCCTGCCCCATGTGCTCAGGCTGGATGTGCAAGGACACAGTCACTATTATCTCCACTGCACATTAAGCTCTGTGCCACCCTTGAAATTGCTCAGGACCATAAGGCACTGATGAACCTTCAGTTTATTAATAATTTTTTTTGCTCCCGAAAGAAATTACATTGGAAACAAAAATATAAAAGAACATTTTAATTGTCCTTGAGGTAACTTGGAAAATGATCGTTCCGATTCAACTTTGGAATTCTGATTTTTTTTTTTAAGTAGGCTACAACTTCCCCTGAAGGGAGTAGTAAACTTGTTGTCTGTCAATGGAGATTTACTTGGTTACCAGTTGTATGCAAGTGGAATTAGACCTTCATCACCATTTTTAGAACATCCTGGGTACATGCACAGCATTGCACAAATGAAGAACCACACCAGACAAATAACAGGTCGCCCATCCAAAAGGGCTTACGTTAATTATGTTAATCCAGTACAGACAGAGGAGTGTGATTAAACAGTCTCTACTGCCTGGGATTTGGCTGTTATCCAGCAGTAATCCTGCACAATCTGTGTTTGAAGTGTGTGTGTGAGGAGGATACTCTAACCACCTATATTCAGAATCAAAGCCAATGACTTGGGTAGATGACGGCATCCCTGGATGCAGGAGCAGTTCCTGGACAGCAGCATCTCCAGAGATGAGCCCAAAGCTCAAGGCTCAGCTCCAGAGCAGCCAGTCTCTCCCTTGACTACTGTGAACCCAAGGGCACTGGGGACTTGAAGTTAGGCAGTAACTGTAATTAAACCTCAAAAGTCTCGTTAAGGAAGAGCAGAAGCAGACACCAGAAACAAACCCGGTACCAAACCCTAACATGCAGCTGTTCCCTATGCACCTGATAGGGGAGGAAGACTCAGCTACATGGACCCACCATGCAGTCACTCGAGGTTAGATTTGAACTCCCTCTCCCGGAGACGGGAATCTCTGTACAGCAAGTGGCTCATCCTCCCGCTGCACAGAGGAGTCTGTTAAACAACAACAGCTGAAGTGTCACCTCCAAATCTCCCCTTCCTTCAGCTCTAACACAGCGGTTATGAACACAACTGGCTGAAAAAGGGATACTGATTCCTGTGCAGCAGCACAGCCTGGGGCATCAGTGGAGCTACAACACACAGCCCTACCAAATCACACGTTTGTGACCAGCAGAAAAGAAGTCCCTTCAGGCAACTGAAGCCACTCTGTGCTGAACAGACAGGTTGTGACTTAAGAAACCTATAACGTGGGCTGGAGGCAATAAGCCTCAATGGTCAATACTGGACCTCCTGCTTCTCTTCCAGTGCCTTCCCACAGAAGGCCATGGGTTACACAAGGAACAGAAGGTGCAGACCCTGCAAAACTGAGCCTGTGCCTGCTCTGTGCCAGCTCCCCATGGCAGCAGCATGCCAGCCTCGCCCCAGAGATGCCACCAAGCACACTCAGTGTCCCCAGAGGCCCTGACGGTGGCATGTGGTGTGACACAGCCCCGACTCTGTTCCTGCAGCAAAAGGTTATCTCAGCTTCTGGCCCAGCTGGCAGCAGACCTTTGGCACTGAGGTGAGGACCCTCCTGATGCATTATCCACCTGCTGTAACCACAGCTTATTTATTCAGTCTGTCTCTGCCAGGCTGTCTCCTGTCCAGAGGCATCTCCAGGGAAAAGAAGCAGGAGCCCCGAGTCACTGCTCGCAGGCACGGAGAGCTCTGCCTACCCACTGAGGAACCTTTCCCCAGCCCATTCAGTCCTAAACATCACCTTTGGCAAGCAGGCAGCAGTTCTGTGCTACCTAGCTCCAGAGGGAAGCTGGCAGCAAAAACAATGAATCATCTGCTGAACTTTAACTCGTGACAGTGTGAGCGTGGACTCTGCTGTGCTGGATACAGCTCTGGAGGCTGTGAGGAGCAGAACCAGAGGCACAACTTCTGGAATGCGAAGTGGGAAAGGTCTGCTTCTAAACATCAAAACCCATTTCTATATTCGCAAAGGACAGAGAAGCAAATCCTTAAATCTGAAGGGATCCGCTTAAACAAATTCCATTCCTCTTGCCTGCATCCCTCTGAGACAGAAAGTCTGCAGTATATTGTGGAAAAATCAAGATACTCTCAGAACAAAGGCTGAGGTCCCAACCCTCCTTTTCCCCACTTTGCACAACAGAAAATGAAAAGTGAAAACTGCAGGTCTGGAGAAATGCTCTGTTTCCAAGTCTCCTGGACAGAAAACTGAAGTAGTAACTTCAACATACACACTCACAGAAGATGATAAACATGTCTACGAGCTATTTCTAAATTCTCAGTCTCATTTGCCAACTGAGATGCTACAGACAGCAAGTAATTTCTCTGTCTCAGCAGGGGAGACAGGACAGAAATCTGTAGACAACGCGATGAAATGCTGCTCAGGCAGGAAGCAAGGAGTCCATCCTTGGGAAGTGCCTGAATAACAAAGTGCAGATCACTGCTACAGAAGTCCGGTTTGCAATGTGTTCTTTCATATCATAGCAGAAAAACCCACTCATACAAGCAGGAAATAATGTCAAAATGTACCTATTCTGCTACTAACTTTGTGGTGGATAAACTCACTGCAATCCTAAAACCCCCAAACGTATGGGTTTGCTGTACCTGTCACTCCCACAACCTCAATTTAAAGTGCTCTTTGATGATCTGCTGACAACTCACTTGCTCAAGGTTTGCATTTAGTTTGAAAAGCTCAACATCCCCAGCATGAAAAACAACAATGTTTTCCTTGGGTCAGCAAAACAGGGCAAATGCAGCTTTTATTTTTCACCCTAACCCTAGCTAGGAGAGGCATGGCTCACATTCAAAGGCGTAGGTACTCTCTGCCACACGGCTGGGAATGAGTTTTGCTCTGTAGCTCTGTAACATCATCCAATTCTCAGTTGGAGGTTTTCCAGTTAATAAAACGGCCATATGGGGCATTAAAAAACAACACCAAAAAACCAAAAGCATTTCCTTCCTTTGCAACCTTCACTCTCAAAAATCCCTCCAAAAAAAAAAAAAGCCAGGCAAAAAGTAAAGCAGCAGCCAGTGGTACTCCTGTAATTCAAGAGCACCTCTTTTTTTTCTTACAAGCCTTTTACCCAGCGAAAGTGCTATCAGCACCTTTGATCGGTGTGCTGCGGGCAGAAGACAAATAACGATGGGTTGGAGGCAGCAATTAGCATCTTCAGTAAACACTGGATCTCTCTCTGGGAACAAGGCTTCTGGCACACTCGCTTCCGCTCGTGACACCACCCACACTCACCATCAAAACACAGTTTATTCACAAAACAAGCTTGTTCTGGCAAGAGAACGGAGACCGTGAGCACCCTGTGGTCTAGGAGGAGGCACACAGCAATACCCTCCTGAATCGTGCACCAGTTGTGACCCAGAAAGGCAACGTTCAGCACAGATTTCACTTAAGACACCTGATTCTCATGGGTGTCAATTATTTTAAGAGCCTGAATTTTAATAAAAAATGGAGTCTTTGGATGTGAGGATCCAGGCTTCTGTAGACTTAATGGAGATGGCCCATACCATGTTTCTCTTGTATTGGCTGAGCTCCTGTCTTAACTCTGGTTGCTTCAATGCCTGCCCCCACCACAACCTTAATATGCTGCTGCTCACGTCAACACTCCACCTCCCTTCTGCCAACATCCTTATTCTTGCCTCTGCTGAACACAGCCTTCGCTCAAGCAGATTTCCCAAATCCTTACCCCATCCTAAGCCACCTCCAACAGCTCCCCAGTGCACTGTAGATTCAATTTCCAATTACCTTCCTGGGCCGCAGTAAGCAGCAAGGACTTTCTCAAGCATATCCTTAGCCAGTGCTACACCTCCTTACTTGCCTCCTCCTTCCTCTGCTCCTCTGGCTCAGCTCTAGAATTTTACTACCCCTCCAGGGCTAATAAAACCCAAACTTGCTGATTTTAAGGCACAGAGTAAGTCTCATCTGTTTACTCAGACTTCGAATACCACAGGACAGCGAGACTAATTTATTCAGAAAGCTTCACTCAGCTGCTCTCATCTCCACATTACCACAGTTTTGAGGAGTGCAGAACGTGAGATGAACTCAGGGAGCCACACATGGGAGCATTTTACACAGCAATGCTGGAGAGCAGCACAGCTGCATTTTCACTTCTCTTGTTTATCTGAAATTTTCACTTCAACAGGTCTTTTATGCATCGGCAAAACCCATTTAAGACTGTATTTTTCACCTAATGGGATTGCCTGTCCTGATTTTTGCCAGCTGTGCCAGCCTGTGCCTTATCTCCCCTGCCCCAGCGCACTTTATTACCAGTCCAAGGAATTCCCAGTGCATTCCTATCCGTGGCAGGATGTTGCAAGACCAGAGTTATGTCACGACTGCTAATTCAGCAGATTTTTGATAGGCAGATGCTACTTCTAAGATATCTTTAATCCAGGAGAAGTTTTGTGCCCAGCTAGCCACCTTCACAGCCTTAAAGCCAAAACCCTAAACATCCAATCAAGAAAGCAACAATCTTGGGAAGAAAAATGCACAACCTAACCAGGAGATGAGAAAAGCCGCATGGAACTGTGGAATTTGCTACCATTTTTGTTTTGCAGGCTGTAAGTGAGGTTCAAAGATTACTGGGTAAGTCTGGGATGTGCATCCCTGTGCTGCGGGCTCCTGAAACGAGTTACAGAAGAGCAAAGAGTCTGACTATCCTCAAAATGCTTCTTGCAGCTCGCCAACTCCTATCACAAATTCCAACACCCCTGCCATGGGCAGGGACACCTTTCACTAGACCAGGTTGCTCAGAGCCCCATCCACCCTGGCCTTGAACACTTCCAGGGACTGGGCATCCACCAGCTCTCTGCGCAACCTGTGCCAGTGCCTCACCACCCTCACAGTAAAGACATTTTTTCCTAATATCTAATCTAAACCTACTCTCCATTTGAGGCCATTCAACCTTGTCCTGTCACTACACGCTCTTGTAAATACTCTCTCTCCTATATGCAAAGATGGTGTTGGTCTCAGTTTAATCATCCAGCTCTTGGAGGCAAGTTAAACATAGCTTGCAGAGGTGGAGCAAGCTAGTGCTAGCAGACAAAAAGTCAGGATCTGTAACCCCTGTGAGAGTGAAAAGAAAGGAATGTTTGCTCCCATGGAAGATGCATTGCTTTACAGGAATGTAGTGAAATGCTTTAGTTCTCAGAGCAATTGCAGAGCACTGGAGCCAGAATTCCTGGGGTCTATTCTCACCCTCTTGCTAACTTGTTTTATAACCCTGGAGACATTGCTGAGTAGGAGTATTTGCTTAACCTAAGCTTAAGTTAAGTTTTGCTCCTACTTATAAATCAAGTACCTCCAGGACTCTCAGCTCCCAATGAGGTGGGGTACACAATTACAGAAGAGACTGTTTCCATTTGATAGGGAATTCTCACCAACACATGAAGTGAAGCAAGGTTCAAAGAGACAAGAAGTTATTTTACCAGATCAGGTGACAACTGGGAAACAAAAAGTAAATATTCTCAAGTATGATTAGTCACACTGGTCAGAACAAGATCCACCAAGCACGAACATGTGTGTATCAAATAGATGTTATCTCTCCCTGCAAACCTCTTACCCTCTGGCACTTGCAGGAAACTCTTCACAGAACTCTTACACAGAACCACCACAGATGACTTAGTTTCCTGCAATGCTGCTTCCTGCAGTCTACGACGCAGCATGCTTGTCTCCCACCAGTACCACAACAGCACATTTACAGAGGACATGAAGATGCGTGGGGAGATAAAACAGAAGCACAGTAAAACATCTGTACGCTTGCACTCCAAGAGTGTTTTTATACAAAATGAGGAGGCGGAATACCGAAAACACACACATCTCTACACCACAAAACCAACAAGCGCCCAGAATGAACAGAAAGCTCAGAAGGAACCAACAGTTCAGGCCAGTAAAGCATGAAACAGTGCTCAAGACACCTCAGAAGCATGGCCAGGGGACTTTGTAGTTCACTTCTTGCATGCTACCACCCCTTCAGTCTCTAACCCCAGCACACGGTTTGTAACTGTCTGCTGAGAAAAAGCTCTCTCTAACAAGTCTTATTCTTTTGATGATCAGTCTGATTGAATTAGGACATCCATATGTTGTAGCTGATGGCTAACAAGATAGAGGTGGTTTTTCATCACATGGGTAATTGGTCTCTGCAGCAATTACTAATACAGCAAAGTTGTCCCAGTTGGCTTTTCCTCCCCCCTAATATTATTTTTTTCAAACTCTAATAAAGCAGTATCACTGTCTTGTACAAAGAGTTACAGTGGGACTGGTTTGTCTAACACTGAGGGCACGAACGTACAGAAAACTGCAGGGAAAAAGTGAGGTAATCATAGGTAGACAGAGAGGAAAGAACTGGTGCATAGAGCCTCTTGCTCTTCCACCTGTTTGAACATTTGAATGTTCACTATCGCTATGATCTGCTGCCTTTAGCCAGATCCTGCTCCTTGTCACAGAGACAGCTTTGTTTGGCTGCACTCAAGTGCTCTGAGGTATTAAGTCAAAGAGCAAAGTCACATGTTGTTAACTTCTATCCAAGAAGCTAAATCTCACATTTTAATTGGTTAATAAAGGGCCAAATTTGGATAGTCTCCTCCAGACAAAATCTCTATTATTGAAATCAAAAGGGGGCTTAGTGGGAGCAGGCCTTCCTCTTAGGAAAAGCCAAATACCTCATTAGCAGCATAGTTAATGGAGTGGCCGTACCTTGGCAAAAACATCTGATAAAAGACTGAGTCCTTTCAAAAGAGCAAAGTTAAAAGAAGCAATTTTGGGACCAGACACCAACTTTGAAACAAACAACCGAATTTTGAGAAAGCAGAGCCAAAAGGATTTGTCCAAAGCCAAGGGGAAAGTGCATAGCTTAGTAACCCCAGATTCATGCAAACTTTTCATTTATGCAAAACAAATCCATAAACTTTCAACATTCACCAAACCAAGGAAGGGCTTCCACTCCTCTCGCTCTTCTCATGGCTGCTAAGGTGACCACAAAGCATGTTGCAGAATTTTATTTTCATTTTACAAGGTATCCATCACTTGTGCCCATGGTTTTTCCTCCAGGCTGCATCAGATACCCATAGTTAGTGAGGCTGCACAGATGTCCCCGCAGCAGCTGTGCCCCAAGTCTCACACTGCTGGGCCATCTCATACCCTCACAGGGCCTGTTGGGATAATGGTTTTAAACTACTACAGGGTCGATTCAGACTAGATATACAGAAAAAATGTAGCACATGACACACTGACAGAGAGGCGTGGAGTGCCCTGCACAGTCTCCAATGCCCAGCAAAGTCAGGAAAAAAACGCACTTTACCAGCTTTGGCAGCTGAGTGCTGCCAGGCCTTGTGCGTCAACAGAGCCGCGCATTTGTGCCATGGCACTGCTTGGGACTTAGCAAAAGCAAACACTTTCAGGAGCTTACTCAAATAGCACTTATTTGGCACCCAAAGGGTGTTAAGTGTCACCTTGCCCAGCACTCAGCTCAGACCTGCAGCAACCTCTCCAAAGGGCAAAAGAACTTGGTCAAGCACCTCACCCAGCCACAGGAGAGGCAGTCGTGAAAGAGGGAAAGACCAAGCTTGTGTGAAAGAGCTTTGCATTCTCTTATACACTTACATGAACACCGTGTCCTGTGGATAAGTGAGTAACACCCAGCCAGTGCACTGAATTGTGCTGGCGAAGGGGAAAATTCTGTGCCTTGTCCCACCACAGGAAACACAGCCCCCGGTGTCCTCAGTGCCAGCCCATAAACTGCCACCAAAACATCGGAACACTCCTTATCTGCAACGAGTTGGGGAGTCTCGGTCAAGTTCCCAGGGGAAGGGCCAAGATTGGCACACACCACTCCTGCTTGTGCCAAGGAGGCACAATACAGCCTTCAGCTTTTGACATGGGCAGCTCACCACCTTTCAATCTATTTAATTAATTTTATGAACCTTAGGACTCTGCATACGTGTCATTTAAATGACAAGGGCACTGCACTAGAGAGGCTGCCCCAGGAATGATGTACCTCACTAGGCTCTCCCAGCAGATGATTATTTAAAGTACACTACAGAAAAACCCAACATGCTCAACAAATGGACCGATTTTTACAAGACATCGGAGTCAGCAAATCCCAATTAAGCCAAAACTCAGCTGCAGAGTACACAGAGAGCATAGAGTAACATGGAAACAGCTCCCATCCTCAATATGCTTTCACATAGTCATTTGTGTTGGACCCAAGCTTTATTTACTCTGCTCATAACAAAAAAAAAAGCTATTAGCAGAAGGTTAAGGTAAGCGAAACAATTGCTGTAAAATAATAGAGGCCACAGCAGTTACGACTTCATGCATATATTTATTTAATTGAATAAATACATCCATTCAGCTACTGCTTTTCACAACAGCCTTCCTGCCTGCAGTGGGAAAGGTTATTCCCATTAATTGATTATTGTTATTGCTCTAATACACCCTACACACTTGTTTGTGTTTCCATTTAATTTTCCAGGGTATTACCACTAGCACTGTAAAAGGGGACATGTGTAACCGAGCCAGCCCCGCTGACACACAGCAAATGAGAACACCCATCTCTCCCCAAAGGGGCATAATTATAAAAGGCCGCAGGTTATCGATGGATCAGTGGGTTAATGCCGGGATATCCGCATGAAGCCATGCAATTTAATCCGATCACAGTTAGTCCACGGGGAAGACAACCCAGTGAATCTGATGCAAAGACACCTTTCAGTAATGAACAGGCATCACAGCCCTCGCGCTGGCAGCAGCGCTCCTCGGAGCTCAGCGCTAATACTGTGTCTATCTCAGCCCAGGGGAGACTGTGACAGAAAGGAAAGGCTCTCCAAATCACCCGTAGGAGGATGCATTTACTGAACAAAAGCACTACAGAACTCCGTCAAGTCTTTAGGCTAAAAATATTACGCACCTATAAAACTACCTATACCAGCAAGTAGAAAAGCAATTCTCGCTTCTGTGCCCATGTGAGGGTGGACAAACTTACCAGGCAGCTGATGGGTATGGAGTGGGCACAGAGTAAATACAACAGATAGGAGTCAGCTACGACCCACTACAAAAGACCTCATAGAAACAGGCTTTAAAAGGAAAAAGGGTAAGGAATGCACAAGGCTGGCAGAGCCTTAGGTGGTGAGCTCAGAGAAGCATGTTCCAGCAAGAAGGGCTAATGTGAATAAAGTACCCATGTTGTTTGCAGACCACAAATGAGCACAAAAGGAAGGAGTGTGGCCATGTGGGAAATGCTGTGAGGAGTGAAAGGATAAGCAGCCAGGATGGGCAGAGCTGTACAGGCCTCTCAGGTGGGTCCTAAAGGCTTTCCAATCAATACACATCAACAGACAGCCTCAAGAGGCTGATGATATGACCTGTATGCCATAAACACACAATTATTCCACTTGCTGTGGTTTAGAAATGTAGGTTGAGACACACATGTCAAGAAATTTGAGAGATTTGGAATGGGTAAGACTGAGCAAAATACATTCATCCTCCATGTAAGAGACTTTTCATGAGGTAGAGACAAAACAAGCAACCCTTGAACATAGAAAATGTTGACTCAAACTCTTATTTCAGCAGCTTATAACTTGCCATTAACTCACCACCACAGATACTCTCAGATTTAATTCTTGTCAGTCGAGAAAATGTTTCTGCTTCTCCAAAGCACAATGGCTGCTATCATTTTGACTGACGTAAGCTACCATAAGTGATATTTCAAATGGACAAATTTATCCCTGGAGGCAGCAAGATTCCAACTAGGGCATGTTTGTCTTCCTCTGCAGCAAATCTTGAGTTGGTGCTTAAAGCAAGAGAGAAGGCACCAGAAGTGAGAGTGAGTTTTCTCTCTGCCATCACAAAACAAAAAGTGCTTCTACACGTTTGATGCAAAATAACCCCACGCTAATACAAAGGTCAAAGCCAGCAGCTGCAATGCAGGGTCCCATCCCTCTTACAGGTTTAGTCCCATCTGGGCAGATGTGGAAAGAACACGCCATTCTGTTGAGTTCTCCTCTTACACCAAGGCTAAGAGCTGGAACAACCATATGATAAAACCAACATACACACAGAAAAGGCCAAACAGAAGCCCGGGAGATAAGACAGAAGCAAGCAGCTAAACAGACACAGCCAGCAGAGCTGAGTTATCCATCTCTCCATTCCTCTGCCCTGCCACGAAACAGGCCAAGGACATCTCTATGCCCCAGAGGATGCTGTGCTCAGATACACCCTTGCACACCAGTAACTCAGGAGCACTCATCACTCCTCAGCACACACCTTGACTCAAGACTTGGCCCTTCTGGGATTTCCTTTAAGCCATTCTTCACGTTACTGCAATTCAGGGAGGAGTCCCAAGTCACGGGTCCTGAACCTGTGGGGTATGTGCCCACAATGCCAAACACAGAGACAGCTTCAACAAACGCAAAGAGAAACCCTGAAAAACCATTAAGGATCAGCACAGCATTCTTCTGAATGAGCCTCACACTCTGGCAGGGCTCCTTCCAACATCAATATCAATTTCCTCCATCAACAGGAGACACAATAATAGCAACTTCCTCTGTTTAATACAGCTCTTAATTGTCCCAGATCAAATACTGGCTCCCAGAGGCCATTCATTCTGCTCTATAGGTAACTGTGTCCTAGACAAGATGCAACAACTTTTATCAGCAAATGTTAAATGCAGCAGGAAGGCCAGAAGGTGCATCTCAGGACTGCTAAAAACATTAACCAACCACATCACTGCACTGGCTCTAATGGAATTCACAAAGCACTGCTGCGAGCAGCATGGGCACTCCAGTGACCAGAAAACACTTGCAAGCTCTTGCTTATCTGAGAGGCAGCAAATCCATACAACCACTGTCAGATCAGGGTTTTTTTCCCCTCTTTGTATCAGCTCCACAGTGCCTCTGATCCCCCTCCTAATGACAAAGTCCTCACTGATTTCAAGAGAACTCAGCAAGACTGAGCAGAAAAAGAACTAAAAAAGGAAATGCCAAGTGAGTCATTAGTGGGTGGAGAAAAGAACCATATAGTAAGTAGTCTTGAACTTTTACTCCTTTAAAATAAACAGTGCCACAAATTGACACTAGTGAAGATGGAGCAGTAACAAGCCCCGCATAGTCTGTAGGAATGATGAATTCCTCCACTCAAAGGGGTTACTTATGCCAGATGCCAATAAGCGAACAGGTAAGATTAATCTGCTTGTTTGGAAACCTCTAGATGGGAGTTCAGATATTAAATACAGGATCAGACTCAGAGAGAAGCAAGCAAACCAGCAGCCAACCAGAATATTTTCCCCAACTTCAAACAGCTGAGAAAATTCCTTTAGTTTTTCCAACTTTTGGCTGCTACTGCCAGCATTATGACCTTTGCGTTGAGCAGGTGCTCAGATGCTGAAACGGAAGAGAGTTTATTCCCCATCACTAGGTTTCACTTGACCAGCAACCTGTTCAAGTGAAAGGTGTCTCTGCCCATGCCAGGGGTAGGAGCTGGATGATCTTTGAGGTCCCTTCCAACCCAAACTGTTCTGTAACTCTATGATTTACCAGAGCAGGCATGGTGCCATGATCTCTCTCACCCTGCTCCAGCACAAACGTGTTTCCTTTTGAACATACTTTGGTGTGTACTTTCACACACTCATCTCTTTGATTCACTTTGCCCTGGGTTACTAAAACACAGCCCTTTTTCCTAGGCCTGGTTCCTACAGCAACAGAATCTTTTTGAGTTTGGTAGCAACACATTGCAGGCACCAAAAAGTATCTGCCATTAGTTCGAGAAACATGAAGCTGCAAGTCAGCAGCCCATGCAGAGGAATATTCCTGTAGTATCTCACCCCTGCCTCTCTAACTAAGAAACTCTATAAATCCCCACCTCCTCAGCAGAGCACAAGCCTGAGCAACCTCTGACTTCAAAGGATGCACAACAGAGGTGCACTGCCCACAACCTCCTGTGTGCCTGTCACTGCAGAGAAACCACAAGAGAAATCTGATGGGCTTCATAGCCAGAAGAATATTACACTCCACAGATGCTATTAGTTCCACTAATGATTAAAGCCAAAGCATCACTTTAAACTCCATATGGTACCACATCTGCATTCTTCTGCACACACATGAGTATTAACACAAAAAAAAAGAAGGTTTGGGGGGGCGTTCTTGGGGTTTGGACTTTTTTTTAATAACCAGAGGAGCCTTCCTGTATTGTCATTTCACTGCAAAGTGACTGTATTAGATATTATATTATTACTCCACTTAACTCTCACACAACTCAGAACGATTTAAAAAAACCCTCTCAGTGCACAGAGTTATTTCTACCTAATTCACTGCCTTGGGATACAAGAGGGTTTTTATTGCAGAGGTGAACAATGACTAGTCCTTAGGTGTCAGGCTCAGAGACTGCTGCTAACCCTCAGCTGCAGTCCAGCCCAATGCAGCACACACGGACTCAACATAAGCAATACACTAAAGACAGCACAAACTGGTCAATCTGATCATTTCTCAGCAGCAGCCAGTCATTCCAGAAAGTTCAGCCAGACTATTCTCACTGTTATTAATTAGTTCCCGTCCTGAGAGAACAATCTATGCCAGATTTGCCCCTAATTTCAACTGAGGGAACTTACCCAAAAACATTTCATCTGGTCACACACAGCCCCCACTGAGTGAGTGTGCTATTATGAGAAAGCAAACTGATATAAATATAGCACAGTGACAGTATCCACTCTGCAGTTATTTCCTCTGCGAAACAGAGCAGAATGAAGTGGGTAAGCTGCTCAGCCAGCTTTCTTCTAAGGCCACTGAAAACTGCATTGATGACATCAACAAAAATAAAGACAAATCTGAGCAGATAATTCTCAAACAACATTTAAACTGAGCAATCTGACCTCCTCTCAAGTATCCGCCAGCATGACACTTCCACTAGTTTCTTCTCCATTTATATAAATTCATGGAATAGATTTTTTTTCCTGGTAGTTTTTATTTTCACTAGCCAAATTGATTGCAAGTTGATAGATGAATTAATCATCCAATATCTGAAACCCTACTTGTGATGGATAGGCTAGGACAGGGCACAAATTAAACTTCATTGCTGGTTGAGTATGCATACACAGGCACTCTTCTGCAATCCATAATTCAGATGTAGAAATTCAGGTTATGATTTCCATAGCTAACGTCAGAAAGCAAACAACCCCAAAATGCTTGGGGTTTTGTGGTGAGTTTTTTTGGTGTGGTTTCATTTGTTTGTTTTTAAACTCCACATGTAGTAATGAACTTGGTTAGGTAACATCCTTATCTCTGCAGGAAAAATAAAAAAGCAGCATGTAGTAAGCAGAAATAATTTTCTGGAAGTATTTTCCCAGCTACAGTTGAACTGCCAACTTTAAAGACGTTATTTTAGCATACAAGACGAATGTAGCTCAGGAAGAAGAAGAATCACTCTTCCTAATCCTTCTCTCATGTACTCTCCTCCAGCCCTGTTCTCAAGACATGAAGCATTGCTTAAATAATGCCCATGGAACAGACTGAAAGAAGCTGCTGCTCCTCTATATAGTTATTTATAACAGATAATCTTAGAATCACTCTTGATTCCAGCTCATCATTTATGGTGTTGGCACAGTTGCTCCAGTGAATTCAGTCTCATTATTCACCTTTGGGTTGCACAGTATCTTGTATTTTATACATCATCCTTCTTTGTCCAGTGGATCCCTCACAAACACTTACAGAACCAAGTGAAGATGAATAATGACCCAAGGACAAAGCTAAATGCTGAAATACTATGATTTTATGGCCAGCTACAGAAAAGCATGGAAATGTTTTGAATACTCAGATGAAGCTCTAAGTGAAGCAGCAATACATCCAGGAATGCCACGCTATGTAGTGACTTTCCACCAGGCTTCTGCACTATCCGAAGACAGTAAACAGCACTCGGAAAGTCAGCAGGACCACTCAGCTTTGCTGTCAATGGCCACACCCAGTTGGAAACTTGATAAAAATGTCTTTGGAAAAAAAAAACCAAACAGGAATAGGATCACCCATTCAGCTGAAAGTCACATCAAGATGGGGATGGTGGGACAAGTGCACACTTTTGGTTACCAGGATTATACTAATAAGCGCAGAAGGATCTCTTTAATGGCTGCACGTGCTCCACTGATTTATTGCATAGGAGCAGTTTATCTAGAGATAAGTCCTGCAAAAAGAGGAATGTGCCAAGCTGGTACATTTTTTCAAAAAAAAACTTCACCAACAACATCCTCTTTAAACCTGCTGGGAGAGGGAACTACTGCTGAAACCCATAAACACTTTACCCCAGTAACTGAGATGTTTCATTGGGTAATCAAAGGCAAGTTTCACACCTTAACCATCTGAAAGAATTTTGCAACATGATCACCAGAACCATGAGCTCTACTTCAGGCTCACTGTATCTCAAAATAGACCTTACCAGCTTCCACATCCCATTCCATTACTGGGATCACATTATCAAGGGTCCTGCCACAGCATCCTGGGTCACAGCACCTACTTTGTAACTGGCACTTCCTTGCTAAAATGTGACAGTGGTAGTGACAAGACACGTGTCCTCTCAATCTCCTTAGACTGCAGTGATCACTCAGATACATGCTTTGGAACAGAAAGAGAACTAGGGTATCTTGTGGGAACACAAAAACAAAATAAAAAAATCAATCATCATCATCACACATACCACTTGAAAATTCTTCAGCTAAAACCCAGCCATAAGCCACCTAAATATGAATTTAAAGCAATCTGGGCAAACACAAAAGAAGGAATGAGCATCTGTCCAATCATCCAGTAGTAATCACCATAGCTGCCAAACTTTACCATTGCTACAACATGAGCACACACCACTGTGTTTCCCTGCTGCTTGATGTAGAAACCCATGCCAAGTTACCTTCACAAGCACAGCAGCACATGGTGAAGAGGCCTTGAGGCATCCCTTCCACTGGCACCAAAGAGGGAACAAGAGCTGGATGCCAGCCCACAAGGAAAGCCTTCCGTGAGGAGAAGTTCAGAGAGCCTTACCTATGTAGAGGGAGGAATCTTTCCGCCTGACGTGGTCATCGATGTAGGAAACTCCCAGGGGCTGGACAGGGGTAGCACCAATGCCCAGGAGGACCTGTGCCCCGATGAGCAGCAAGTACATCATGTTGGTAGCAGTCCTATTCCTGCAGATAAGGTCCGGGTCTGGTCCCTCATCGCTGGTGGACCCGTTGACAGCACACACATCCCTCCCTTCAGCACCCCAGCGTATTTCTCCCGATTCATATTCGTACTGGTGGGTCAGAAATTCAGGCAACGCAGAAAGGAGGGCACCCAAGGCCATGACTATCCCTCCACATCCTATCAAGCGTGGCCGGTGTCCTCGGGCTCCAAAGTAGCTCACGAAGAGGATGAGGGCCAAGTTGCCAATCTCAAAGCTGCTGGCAATGACGCCCACGTCAGCACTCTGGAGGTTGAATCGCCGCTCCAAGGTGGTTAAAACACTCACCTACAACAGAAATCCAGAGAGAATTACATTCCATGACTTCCATTCTCCCCATATGCTGAAGCGTCAATTTCCTTGACTTTTCCTTGGGTATGAAAACATACCCATCAAGGACATCCAAACCCCAGTATAGTAGCTGACCTCCAAGCACGACCTGGCTGTTCAAATACAGCCACATCAGAAGGTCCTAATACCAAGTGACATTTCACAGCCTACCACCTGTCTGAGCACATGTCCACTTCCGAATTCCTGTGCCCATCAGTGTGTATTTTGGATGCCTGCAGACACTCATGATTCCATGATTTGTTAGCCTGTCCTTTGGGCTCCCTTTCTGTTTGAAGGCACAACCTTCATAGTGCACCGTCCTGCAGAACCATGGCACACACCACACTGAGCTTCACATCCTGCCAGGCACCCAGCCTTTCCCTTGGAACGAAGTGCAGTTAGGGAGCAGCAGAAAACCCTGCAGATACTTTGCTCACACACCAGCACGAGGCCATCGAGCCAGTCAGAGACAGTGATGTACAAATTGGCAGTTTGGCTGGCACCGAACGCTTTTACTAAAGTATATAAATAAAATGCTGATCAAAGGGTTTAAACTGTTTGTGGATTAGTTAATGACTGGGATCGTCACAGAGTATTTTTGAGAAGACAGGCCAATTAAGGTTTACATGGAAGATTTAAATCCACCATGAAGAAGGGATGACTTAACAAATTGCGGGTGTTTAACACTAAGAAAAGAGAAGCACATGAATAGTCTTCAAATATTTAACACTGCTGCAAAAAGAAATAACCTGTTCTTTGAATTCAAAATGGACAGGACAAGAAGTGACAAGTTTAAAGTGCAGCAGAGATGATTCAGGTTAGATACGAGGTGGGGAGAAACCAGATTTTACTGGTTAGGATTGTGAGGCACTGAAATATGCTGCCTGGAAAGGCTGCAGAGGTCTTTAACAGAGACCTCTAACATCATCCGTCAGGAAAGACACAGGTATGACTGATCTTGCCACGGGGCAGGAAAATGAACGAGATCATCTCTTGAGAGCTCTTCCAATCTTGATTACATGGTGCAGTGAAACACAATGTGGATTTTCCGCAACAGTCACAGCACTGATCAGAGCATGAAGGATGAACCACTAAGTACCTCACTTGCTGTCAGCCCTGCTCAAGGGAGAAAACAGGGTATTCTCATGTCTATGGCAGTGTCCCTCTTATACAGTAAGAAAACAACAAAAGAAAACTTGAACATGTCACAGAAATGCCAGAAACTTTTACCTTGAATAAAAAACTATCTAGTTTTTCAGACCACAAAAGATGAAAGTATTTAAAGTTGTCCTAAAAGAGGCAGGTTTCTTTATTCCAAAAAAAATGCAATAAAGACCTCAGAGCAGAAGGTAGCCCCTGGATAGAATAAAAATAGCCTCCCACTGGAGGCATTGAAAATCTTTGCTGATAAAACCTCATGAAGCAGGAGCCAGCCTGACCGACTTTAAAGTATTCTGACAGCAGTTCTTCTCCGGGGGCAGTTTGCCTCTGCTAGGGTACACCAGGGCACAGTCGGACAAACACAGCCCCACTGGCAACAAAACGGAAAATGGAAACAACCCACTTCTGCTGCTTTGCATATGCAAAAGCTCCCAAATCTGACTCTGATAAGTGTCCAAGTCAGATCTCCAAAACTGGACTGTTTTAATGTTTTCTGAAACTCCAGCCTTCTTCTCATAAAAGCAGCTATCATTTTATACTACCAGTGTAATCCTCCCCCACTAAAGAGCCAAGAGCTGAGGAAGGCACGGAGAAAGAAACCTAAAAATCAAATCCTATGAACAAAGGCAGCGCAAGAGCAGTAATTCTTCCCATGCCAAAGCCAGGTGTGCCTGTCAGAGGGAGGGGAGTTCACCACTTCGCCTGCAACACCAGGTGCAGGTCCCTGTTGGGATGAAACAGCTCTGTGACTCACGAGGGACAACGGTGTCCTCTGTGCGAGAGCACAGCACAGCCTGTCCCTGCTCCAGCAGCCTCAGCGAGCAGTGCTGGAGCTCGCATCCAACGGGGACACTGCTGCTCCCAGCCCTCTGTGGGAGCTGTGACAGCCGAGCAGATGAGCACAGACACTGCTAGAAAACATTAAGCTGGTGTTTTCAGAGCAAGGCATGCCAAGGAGGAGGGATACAGACAACATCGCATTGCCACAGGCAGATCCACCAGGCACCCATGGGACAGAGAACCACGGAATGGTTTGGATTGGAAAGGACCTTAAAGATCATCTGTAGTTCCAAGCCTTCCACCATGGACAAGGATTTACCACCCACAACACCAGTTTTATTGCAAGGTGTGGTCTAATGGGGCTGGTGCTGGGGTCCCATTAACACCAATTTTGACAGACTGGGGAATCTCTCCAAGATCAATATATACCTCTGAGCATGCAAAATTACGTCTGTGGTGCTCATTTCTGAACTGTACCTGGATGGGAAACTCATGATTACTCATTACAGCTGTGTAAAGTGAGGTAGAGAGCCAACTATTAATGAGACAAGTACAGTCAACAAAATTAATTTCTGATGGAATAATTTAGGCTGGAAGATTGAAAGCCAACAGAAGTGATTTCCCAAGGCCAACTGGTATTAACTAGCTTTGGAAGTCTCCCACATTTCGACCTGGCTGCCAAATTTTAGGCTTTTACCATATATATATATATGTATACAAGTGGCTAGAAAGCAGGATGGTGTTTAGAAACATGTGGGTGCCAGATCTCAAAAGGGTCAGGTTTTGGACAGATGGATTTCAGATACAAAAACCCACACCATTTCCAAGTGAAATTCACCGTGACAGAGACAGTAAACTGGGGACAAACCAGGGAACTAAAACCAGAGTCCCCATTCTCATTCCACTCTTATTTCAGTGGGACTTCAGCCATTCTTCTCCTTTTTACAAAAGCTAAACCACTCACAGTAGGGAAAAAGAGTGTCACCATCCCCTAATACTTTCTTGCTTTACTTTGGGGAAAAGACTGAAACAAAAGCAGGAGGAGGACGACAACACAGGGCAAATTCCAACCCTCTTAAAAAAACCTGGCAGTTCTTCTTATTCCTCTGGCCAGACCACACTGCATTTCCCCAATTTGTTCCTTCTGGCTGTAGCACTGATACCCAGTGCTACCAGCTCTGCCTTTGCTAAGTGGGTTATGAGGAGCAGGAGGGTATGGTTAAAGAACAAATCCATCATACTAGCCTTGAGCATCCAGAAGAAAATAGCATCCAAGTACAAAATGCTGAGACCAGCTTCAGCAGAGTGGCCTCCAAAACTGACAGTCACAGTCAGGGGAAAAAAAAAATCCAAAAATAAAAATAGGGCTAGGAAATAAACTGTCAACACGCAGATTTTTAGCCAGAGAACAACAGGAACAAAAATACATTTTATCTAGGGTGGCTGCAGCCCAGACAGCATAGCCCAAATTCCTGCTATGACATTGGCTGTGACCCTACAAAGACCAACTACAAAATCAGCATTAGCATAGGAGAGATGTTACCTGCATTTATGCAAAATAAATCCCTGCCCATGGTTAAAATCATTCTCCCACCCTCCATGCTCCACTTTTATGGGACTTCCTGCATATAAGGTATAACCGGACTAAATACTTGCAGTTTCCATGTGGGATGCTCATGGTGCCCTCGTAACTATGGGATAAAACCACTGTACTGCCTGTATTTCCTTTCACAATCCTGTTCCCCAGCAGATCAGCCATCGCCACTGCCAGACACTAACTCTGTTTACCCAGAGTTATATAAAAGGTTGCAAAAGACAGGACAGGTCCCTGTAAAATACTGGTGTCACGCAAAAAGGCTGTAAGGATTATAAAAAGTCCCTGTGTACTGAGACCAGGTTGGTCACTCGGGAGCACAGCTCTCATGGATGCTGTTTAAGAGCAGGGATGTGGGCCATGGGATGGTGCAGCAGCACAGCAGCTTCAGATGGACAACCTCCTGCTAAAACACAGTAGGGAAACACCAGGAGCCCACAGCTGTGAAGCTGCTACTTCCTGACTCCTGTCAACTTACACAGCTGTTTAGTCAGGGATGGAAAGAACCGACTAAAAGGGTATTTAGTTAAAAAAAGCTTCTAACCCAAGATCAAAACGCTTACCAGGAAGCAAAGACAGCACCCGGAAAAACTCCTGCAGACAAGATAGAGCAGATCATGCGGTCTGACCCCAAGATGTCACTGGTGTGAAACCACCCACAGGACCAGACAAGTCCAGAGCAGGCACAAGGACAGAGGCAGGGCCAGCATTCTAATTGTGGCATGTGCCAGCACCCAGGAAAATGGGAACAGCGCTGAAGCTGCAGCTTCCTATGGGAAGGTGCCTGCCTGCTACCCTTACGTGCTCACATCTGTCCCTCATTAGCTCACTGGGGCTCTGATCAGCAACTACTTTAACTGCAGCACTGTACTCAGCCTTCAGCCTTGCCAGCCTCACTGCCTTTTTTTCCATGACTCCCATTTCACCTACTCCAGACATCTCCCACCCAGTTTTTAACAGCAGATCCACTAAGATGTAGCTCTGGCATTAGAGAGATCAACCGTGTGGCTGTTGTTACTCCACAAGCTCATGCTCCTCCACATTAGGTCTGTAACAGATCAGTCAGCTGGACCACCGAAAACTACACCAGTCTGGGCACCTGCACACCTTGCTCGTGCAGAAAGCAGGCTGGGCATCTAGAAAAGATCATGTAACCCATCCTTCTGGCTCTCTGTGAACACATTGCAACATACAATAACAAGAAGTGATTAAAACTTGTACCATGCTTGCTTGCACCATCTCCTCCTCTCATCAAGCCACAGCAGGCTGCACACATGCATTTGTATCAGGTGACTGACATCAAACAGGTCTGGGCTAAAAGGGCCTCCTAACACCACCCTAAAACACTCTTCAATGATTGAAAAAGGAAAATATCTCACGTAATGCATACAGTGATAAATGACCCACATAAAAAAAAAAAGAAATCAATCACCACCTTAAAATTTTCCAGCCAAAGCAATTTATATTGCAACTTCTGTAACTAAATCCATGGAAGCTTATGCCACGCCATTCTGGACTTATTTCAATAATACATGCTCACATTCATCATCTTGTCTGTCCCAAATCTACAGACCTTGGCCTTTCTGAACCAAGGTAAATTTGTTTTCTCTATAGGCTGTTTATTTTATATTAGTGCTCAGCAAAAATACAATCCTGCTTCACACTATTGCCCCACTTTATCACTAAGAAATGAACTGAAGGCTGGGAACACCATGACGGAGTCAGAGACACAGTACACTGAAAATAAATATCATATTGTTCGTATCTCCAATGATCAAGTCATATTCACCCACAGAGTCCACAGTTAAGTTCACTGTATTAATAATACTGGGTTATATATAGAAAACACATTGACTTTATGCCTGAAGGGCCTTTTCAAAAGGCTTCTTTTTAATGTAAAGTACATTTTCTCAGTTATGTGGTAAGAGACTGGACTTGAAGAGACATGTCTGCAGTGCTACGGGATGTAAAATAATTGCCTGGCAACTACGTTCCCAAAGGAAAACAAACGCAAACCGTCTCCCACAGTCTCCATTGCAGGGCTGGGAAACACAAGGTTCCTTGGAAGAGCCAAAGGGACCATGCCAGGAACTCCACTGCTTCCAGGTGCCTCCAGCCACTTCTTCAGGTGTCACCTTGTCCTCTCTTCCAGCAGCCGTGCAGGATGGGGCAAATGGGATCCCATGGCTGGGGGCAAGCTCTCCTCCTGTAGAGCTGGTCCCCAGGGGCTCAGTCACCCTCCCTCCCACAGCCACCAGGCTCAGGCTTCAAGGCAACAACGCTGATCCTGTGCTCAGACGTTTTCCTGCTCCGCAATTCCAGCGCTGAGATGGATCACTCGTGGTTGAGCCAAACTTTTAAAAAGGCAGCCACTTCCTTGGCATTTTGCCCACTCCTTTCCCATCGGATGGCTGGGAAGAGAGCAACATCTTAATACCTTTTGCCCAGCCCCAAGCAACCACACTTCTTGCTGCTCCTCACCCCACCAAAGTAGTGAGGTGTCTTGGGGTGACTTCAGGACGTCCTGTCTCAGGCAGCTGATCACTTGTTTGAACACCTTTCCCGGTCCAATGAAGTCAGTCAAAACTTAAAATACATTTTCACTGCAGATGCCAACACCTGTGCTGGCTTTGGGGACATGAACACAAGGAAAAGCAAAAAAAAGGTGGCGATATGAACGCACCCAAGCTGGCTCTGCTCAAGGTCTGGAAATCATCTCTGCATAGAAATTTGCATTCACATGACAGGGATAATAGACTCCACAGCTGAACCCCTGCTGAAAGTAGGGTGTTATTAGCTTGGCTCTTGCTGCATGTGCCTGTGCTGTTTCTATGCCAGCACTCGAAAATCTGCAAGTTACTGTACTGGTGCCATGAGGAGTTTGCAGCTTGGATCTGTGCCTGACTGGTGTGAAAAATTCATTTTATATTCTAGTGACCAGTTCTGAGGTTACTGATATAGTCCAAATTAAGCACACATTCAAGGTCAGGATTTTCAGGGCCTGAGAAGAAAGGGTATTGCAGCATGCAGCAAGAGAAACAGCACATCACACTCTCAGTCGAGGTAAGGCACACATTTTTGGCAACCTCTTCTCTCTGGCATCAAGCAGAAAACTTTCCTGCCATCTCTTGTAGCCCACTGTGCATCTCCTCCCCACATTTCAGCAGCCACAGCATCCCGTGCCACTGGCCCCTGGCCAACATAAGGAACAAAACAAATGCACCTGGGCACCTTTTGCAGGGTTTCACAGCTGTGCCACAAACACAGCAATGCTCCAGGCTCTTGCACTCTGCAAACAGAGCAAAGAGTACTCAGCACCCATGGAAGATATCCTGTTTGGTCAGAAGCTGATACATCAGTGAAAGCCACAGTTTGTTTCAAAACAGCTTAAACAGAAAAAAGCCACGTGCCTCTGAAAGGTAAACGTGCATTTTCTGCTACTCTGGTGAAACTGGGATCCACGCTGACCAAATATGCTGCATAAAAACCTAACCTCTAACCCAAGCACTCTCTGCAGCAAACAGCAACACAGGCAGGGCTATCAGTACCTTCCTCATTTGCTTCCTACGGATGCTGCATGGGACACAATGGGCTGACCCCCTTTCCCAGCTCCTCCGAGGCCGGGAAGGCGCAGTGCCCCATTTAGAGCGGTGTGAACAAAAAGATCACTGGGGTGTTGTTTGCAGCTACCCCCTCACGTTCATCATGGAAAGTCAGCCTGAGTCACCAACAGCTCAAAGCAGACCCAGGTACAGAGCCAGGCCACACGGAGATGCCTAGCGAAACCTGAAAGGCTTTTCTGTTGCTCTGAAACAGATGCACACCACAGCCAAAATCTAGTTTTTTAACCTTTTAAAGTCCCAACCTACAGTGATATTATATTCACAACCACAGACTTGGTGTCCACACGAGCTTTCTGCCTCCAAGTCTGCTGTTCAATACTGACCTCACTGTGTGAAGGCAGGTGGTATTTTAGTCCCTGACAAGGTGTCTACATAAAAACACCCAGTGCCAGAATCCATTTTTAGCACAAACTTTCCTTGATTAGCACATTTACAATGAAGCCAGTGGATATTTGAATCCTTACTTATTTTTAAATGTTATGTCATTTTCACTGGCAGCCAAATAACACATCATAAACATGCAAAGAAGCACAAACCTCAACCCTCTAGCTGTATTTCTGCATGCTTTAAAAATTGTAGCACAGAACAGTGCTGCCGGCACATTTCAGACCTGGAGGATGAAGAATTCCATGTGGAATAAGTGCGCAGCAGCAGGGGCTGGTGAGCAGGGGCAGCCAATCTCTCTGTCAAAGTAAACAGCCAAGGGAAAGCTGCTGGAACATCTTTGAGAATGCTGGAACATTCAGAGATGGATCTCTTTTTTTTTTCCCCGTGGCCAGCAAGGAGGTGTACAAAGCCAGATGAAGAGGAATTCAAAGTGTGTAATTTAAATGCAGGCTCCTACAGCACTCCTGGCCACATACAGAACTGGCAGCAAGATTCATACATGGGTCTGGAACTGTGCAAACTGGGCACCATCATGCTGGGTTCCAGCTGAGAGGAGGAGACGAAATTCATGTTGCTGGAAGACTTTTAACAGGAGAAAAAACGTTCCTATATACTATCACATGGACTATGTACTACCACTGGAGAGGTGTGATCCCAAGCTGTCACACTGCAACACCCTCCCTTCTCCACCTCCACAACTGAATGCAGGTTTGCTTGTTCATCTAATAAAACACTTCCTAACACAACGCTTCCATGCCTGCAGAGAAGGCTTTCTACTATAAACAGGGCACTTACCCCACAGAAACTGTAATGCAAGCCTGATGAGGAAACCTGTCACATGAAGGGCTTCACGTTATCTTAATTTATGATCAAGAGCTGAACACGGGGCTAAGGGTTGTACCTGAGGTATGCCACAGTGCAGATGAAGAAGCAAGGCCCGTGGAGCTGGTTGCAGAAGCATTCCCAGCTGCCAGGCATGAACCAGGGCAGAAGTGACACAGGCAGGACACTCTGGGGCAGCATTAATAAAAGCTTTGAAGGAAGAGGAATTCAGTTTTCACGGTTGGAGGACAAGGGTGATTATATAAAAGCTGTATACTGCAAGAGGAGCTTTTCTGACAAGTCCTACTACTTTTCTCCTCATCTGCTCTAGCTCTGCTCATATCTCTCCTGCTGTACTCTATCCAGCAGAAAGGATGCCTGGCTACAGCAAATGGGAACTCGGCTTAGGGAGAAGTTTGAAACTTTTCTCATCAACCAGTACATCAAATGCTTCAATTTAGTAATCCTTGGGACACAGGAAGCCATTTAAAAGGGAAACAACAAAATGGCCACGTTGTACTGCCATTCCACAGCACTTTGTAACAATTCATAAAAGAAATACTGAATTACTGTAAATTTCTGCACGTGGAACTGGGGTCTCTCTAGCACCTAACTAGCAACACCCCAAGCTTGCCCCAGAGCCACATGTGCTGCCTGCTTATCCCCGCCTCGCACCCTGCAGCCCACAAAAGCACTGTCCGTGTCATCCTGCTTATTTGCTAAGTAACACCCTCCTACAAAGCTGTTCACAAAAGACTCATTTCTCCTTTCACGTTGTCTCTGTGCAGTGCCAAGGGTACAAACAGGAGCCATGTGCTGGTTGCTGCCAAACTTCCCACTAAGGGGAGAGGCAGGTTCAGAGGTGAGCAAGGAGGGCCATGGTACAAACGGACAAGTCAGGGCTTGAAGGTGACTTAAATCTATTTACTGCAGAATCACCAGACCCTGAAAATCTTTAATGAGCACATGCACAGAAAACAGAAGTTCTCACCTCTTCTATTTACCTATCAGAGTCTGACGTGAGCAAAAGCACAATAGGAGAGGGGTTCTCCTGGAGGACTGCACCAAATTCTGGGAGGAATCCATCATTCAGGCACTAAAGAGTGGGAAAGGTTTTGCATTCACCATTCAACACAAAGCCAGAGACAGACATAACTAATGGTTACTGCAGCCAACACGAGTGCTCTCTCTTCTCTCCTTGTACTTTCCCAAACTGGGTTCTCTCAACCTCCACAGCCATTTCAAATCCCATGTTTTCATCTCCTTCCAGTTCATCACTCACCCTTTGCAGACAGCTTCTACATGAAGTTAATTTTCTTCATACTCAGCTTCTCCCTGGTTTCTGCCTCCCCAAGGTACTAATTACAATACAGTTTATTAGCCAGGCACACAACATTTAGGCTCTAATTTTGCCCTGCTTTAAAGGAAGCAAGACACCACTGAAGAAGTCCACTGCAGTCAGTAACAGAGAAGGAGATTTTTCAAAAGCACTTTAGTGGCTTTGGAACAAGAGTCCCATTTTCAAAGACACACTTAGAGTAAGTCACTTCTGTCAATGACAGCATGGCTCAGAAAACATCCTTGAAAATAACACCCTCAGGCTCTTTTAAAATCCATCACTTACCAAAGAGTGAGCAAAGCAGTCCCAAGTAGTCTTTTCCCGTGAAGCCTCAAACATCAAAGAGCTAAATGTTTCAGCCCTGACATTTCAGGCAGGTGTGAAGGAAACAGAGATAGCATTCAGCTGGCAACAAAGCTGCATCATAGGTAGGATCATCACAGGTAGGATAGCACAAAATTACCACTCCATTAATTAATTTAGTTCAGCTGATTATGATAACTGCTAGAGACCTGGTTCAGGGCCCTTTTTCATCCCAGTTACCATCACTGGAGCAGCTCAGTGCCCATCATCCTACACCACACATTGATCATGGAACCTGACAATAACACAGCCAGCACATTGGCCGATTGAGAGAGAAAGCCCAAAGAAGGCCTGGAGATGTCCGAGACAGAGGCAGGAAATGAGCCCAAGCACGCCTGGTCTGCACCTTCACCACGAAATACAGTCAGTAGCTGTTCCTCGGCCAACAAGCGTTACCCCATGGGCTAAGCTGTCCTCTCCCAAGTCTGCCACACGCCACATTGTCCAAATGCAAATAAATCCAGATCTCTCTGGGCACGAATATTAGTCTTGACTGATGAAGGGAGTCAGTTTGGACATGACAGGTCTGGACAGCCAGCTGCAAAGTAAGAGCTTGGCTTGAAAACATTACCCACATGTGGCAGGAACGTTCCTCTGTTCCTGCCAAGATGCCACCATCAACAGAATCTGCCTCGCCAGTAATGGTTCAAAGAATCAAGTTGCTGTTCCTCCATCATTTAATCTCTCACTTGCTTAACAGTGGGGGCGAGGAGGAGGTCAGGAAAATACACAGTGACAGGACTCCTGGAAACACTCCATGAACCTAATATTTTGTGACGCTGTCTGGATACCAAGTGTTTTGAGCACAATCAGGATGCTGAGAATCAAATTGAAAGTGTCTGAATCTATGCACTATGCACTACAGGGGGCAAATAAAGGAGAAACCAAAGGTCATTTTAGTTTCATTTGCACTTCCAGTGTACCAAAGTTCTGTGCAACTCTTAAAAATCCCATCCCTTGAAGCATCAGTGTGATGCCTAACAGAAATCCATGAAAACTTGATCAAGTTCAACAGTAACTTGAGTACAAGTATTGGAGTAACCAGACACACTCCATTCATGTCAAAAGTGCCGGTTAGCTAAATCAGAAGACCACACTTTGCCACAAGCCATCTGCAGAACATTTTTGTCCATTTTGGCCAACCACTCCTCCACACTGTAATGCCAGCTCAGAGCAAGTCATTTTGAAGATGGGGATACAGAAGTATTGGGCTGGAAACACTGTAGGAGAGCCTGGGAAAAATCTTCCGTGCATGAGACCATACAACCTTATACCAAATCCCAGAGAGAACTCTGGTAAACATCCAGGTTTATCTCCAAGTTGTTACCCTGCTAACCCATTGCTCACTGGATACCTGCCCACAGATACCAAAGATGAAGTCTGTTAATGTGGGAGCATCTGGAAAACTTAGGTAACGACAAGGGACCCTGGGCACTGTTCAGAGATAGACTTCAAAAGTTTGCAATCTGAAAACACACAGAACTGATTCTGGAGGCTGCATCCAATATTTCCCAAGAGTCATTATATACGACTACAGTAATTCATTAGGGATTTTACAACTACAGCAATTCATTAGGGATCTATTTTAATAAGAAGGCAAAATAAAAATTCTGGTAAAAAGCTTGTCCAGCATTGAATTAAGCTGAATAATTCTAATCAATAAATGCCATCTCAAATATGGGAGGCTACATCTTAAGCCCCAAATGCTTCCCCAAGAAACAGCAAGAAGAAATTTGAAACTTCTGCTTTCTTGCTAAGAAAGAGCAAGAACTGAGATTAAGTGCAACACAGTAGCCTTGATGCATCCTAATCCACGGAAAACACAATTTCTGTACAGGGCCAGCACCTGAGAAAGCTTGTGCAGTTGTGCCAAATGACACAGCACACCCACAAAACTGTGCCTCTAGCACATGGCTTGCTAGTGTGGCTTAACTTCAATAGCCATCAAATAACTCCCAAGCTGATTTTGGAATCCATTCATTCACACACTGATTTGTCAACGCAGAAGCAGTCTCAATTAAGCAAATTAACTCATGGAAGTGAACAGTTTATCTAGCTCCATGGAATACTTGAATACTTTCAGCCTTTGCTCTCAAGCTGTCTGAAGCTGGCAAGTTTGAATCCCAAGGACTGTGGGAAAGCTCTTCAGTAACCCTAAGCAGCTCCCTTGAGTTACAATTCTTTAATAGTATAAATATCACAGATTATAGAAAGAGAAGTAATAAAACCCAAAACCCAACCTAGACTAGCATCATAGCATTGTGACCCAAGGGCTCAAGCAGCCATCTGGTTTTGGTATCACATTTTGATACCAAAAATTCAAACTTGGGGTCAAAGCACTCCTCTTTGGGCCAAAGCTGGAGAAAACAGGTTCCTGCAGGAACACAGCTGAGCTCAGTGGGCATTCCTCGCACTGAGCACCTTGGATGAGGCCATTTGGGATCACCCAAACAGCCATCACCACCCTTCACAAACAAGCACCCCTAGACAAGGCATCCCTTCAGCCGAATCTCCCGTCCCTCAGCCAGCAGCTGCACTGACTTCAGACAGAAGGACCTGCATTATAACTAGCCATAGGCAGCAGGAAACACAGTGTGCATCTCATGCACAGGCTGAAAGGCCCATTGTAATTAACCGCTCTCAGCCCTGTACGCTGGACAAGACAAAAACAAACCCCACAGTTTTCCTTTGCTGGTAAGCCCTAAAAACACTGCCCACTCTTTCTCATAAAGGGCCTATATGTCCAGCACTTTCTCTATCACAGACTAGAGCACTTGGTGTAGGCTATGGGAAGGTTAATTCCCACAAAAATCACATTTTACAGACAATGCCTGCGGGACAGAAAGAACACCACCGTGTTTCAGTCACACAGACACGCTTCTCCTTGGGCTGAACCCTGCTGCCGAGTGGGACATCACAAAAACGAGTGACTGATCACCAACTGCAGACAGGACCCAAGCACGAGAAAACCACTTACCGAATGGCAGCCAACATTTCTGCAAAGAGCATGTCAGTGCTCAAACATGATTAATGGTTTACTTCAGCTCATGGTGAGGGTGGATGCTCTCCCAGTAGAGCACAGTGAGGATCTGATAGAGATATACTCCCAGAGAGCCTAGAGGGAAAAAAAGCAGTGGGATGGGGGGAAGATGGTGTTTTGATTTTTGGCTTTGTTTTAAACATCAAAATCTATGTTAATTGGCAATAAAAATTAATTTTCCTAGGTAAAGTCTGTTTTATCCCTGACAGTAATTGCTTTATATCAACCCACAAGCTTTTTCACCTCATTTTCTGCCCCCACTGTGTTGACGAGGGAGTGAGAGAGAAGCTGGGTGGGCATCTGGCTGCAGACCAAGGTTAACACACCACAACATCTCACCAAGCAAGGCGGATACCCTTTAACAAGAAAAGAGTTAAAGCCTGAAGAATAACTTGGATAAAATAGCTTTCCTAAATTACAACAATTACAGCTCTTCTTGCAGCTCAGGGTGATGATGAGAAGCAAGCTGTAGGACTGAGAAGCTGAAAGTCTTAACTCATTTTTTCCTCTTTAAAAATCAAAACTTAGTTATGTCTTGTTATTTTTCTGTTGTTTCCAAATTACTGGGTAAGAAAGGATCTATCCCTAATTTGGCACCTCAATGCATCATCATACAACACTCAGATCATGTCAGGATAAGAAGTAAGCATATTTCCAGCAGATGAAACTCATTAGCAGGGCACAAGAAACAGCAGGACACCACTGGAGGCATTCCCCCTTCATGTTTTTCAAAATCATTTTCTTTCAGTCAGTATTTCAGCTTCTCTCTTGGAAAGTTTTAAACGCTTGCCCTCTTCTCTCTTGGCATTTCTCAGTGTAGACAGGCACATGTGTTTGTACAGGTCTGGTATTTTTCAGAGGTACAGGGGCTTGCCCTGCTACTGTCCCAAGCAAGGCACACGCCAGTCCTCCAGCAGCTTTTCAGAGCTTCCTTTCAAGCCAAAGTGTAAGGTTCAGTCCACATTCCAGTACCAAAATGCTCCCAAACATATCTCTGGTCTCCTGCTAATGATGTGCCAACTATGTTTGCATGAAGCTGAGAAGTGGAAAGGAGAAGCAACTATTTCATATCCTCCTTTTCAGAAATAAAAAACAAGAACTCCAAACAGTCTTTCTGCAGCCCTTCCTGGTAAAGTTCTACCAGAGAAAACAAATGCCATTCATTTGTTTCAGGTTGCAAAACTATTAAGCTATGATGTTCTCCCACTCCCTGTTATTCCTTCGGAGAACTGAAGGGATGAAGTAAATCTGAAACTACAGAAAGCTCGGAATTCTGTCCTGCTATGGGAAACAGGCCCACCACTGCTATCCTCTGGCCATCCTGTGTTTGAATGTGGGTGCTCTCTGCCAGCTGACAGCATGAAAAGCTCCATCTAATACATGTTCCAAGAAGACTCCAGGAAAAATGCTTACTTTTCACCTTAAACATAAATTCATAGGGCAATTCCCCTCTTTTAGGAATGCAGAGGGCACCACTACCTGTCACCCTCCACTGTAAAGCAATTACACACTGTTTCATGCAATTCTCCAGGTATTAAAATGTTAGTTATCACCCTAAAATACACGTATGCAACATGCATTTAAAGGCTGTTTCTTCTATATTGACCCAAACCCAATGCTTATTTCAATTCAGCCGAAAGTCTTTCAGTGGGGGCCAAAAAAAAAAGAAGTATGCCACAAATATACCACTATTTATCTTTGAAAATGAAAAGTGAAACATTTCTGAAAGGTTTCTGTATTCTTCCACACCCACACCACACATCTCTTCTCAACAGCCCAGCTTTCTTTCAGTTTCCTTATGGCAGAGTTTGTAGTTGCCTTTAAAAAAAAATCAAAAACAACTGAAGAAAATGTTGGATTCAGATGCAAACATCAAAGCACCAAAACACAAACCTGCCATAGTTGCTTCAGAAACTGGGTGAGTCATTAAGACCTCAATACAACTGAATTATCCAGGTTCTGTCAAAAACTTCACTGTCATTTAATGGATCACCATAAAACTAAATTTCAAGTCTTTTTTCACTTTCAGTAAACTAAGGCATTATGAATTATACAGGTGAACAGCACAGTAAGTGCTTTAAAAGGACACTTAAATATTAAAAATAAGACTATTCCAGCAATCCTTGCCCAGGAAACAGACGTAGCATGGAATAACAACTCCTGTGCTCCCACACCGGCCCTCACAGCCACTTATCTAAGAGCCACTGTGCCTGCAAACATGCAGAAATCATCCAAGTGATAGCTGCAGACACCAAGATGATGTTAAAAAAATAAAGGGAAATCAGCTGGCCACTTGGTGAGGAGAAAGGCAACTCTGAAGGGAGAGGCAACAGAGGGGAAAAAACAAAAACCAAAGCAAATTCCTTTTCTTCTTGAAAATAACAATGATGATAAACATTCAAGCAAACCAGAAATAAATATTTTGCTTTTATGTCCCAGTCATCTAAAATTACTGACTCTGTTCAGGCACTGCTGCAACAGAAGCTCAGTAAAAGACCTTCAACTTCAATACAGTGGGCACTGTGCAACAGCAGGAGGGGGCTGCCTGCCTCTCTTCAGCAAGGAATACTCAGGTGGCAAAATGCTGAAGCGCATCAAATCAAGAATAAGGCTGGGAAAAAAAAAGTTGCTAACTGGAGAGCTTGGAAAATCTGGTTTTAGTTCTGAGGCACTTTCTAGATTTGCTGAGTGAGGAGAGGCAGATCCAGACCTGTGCTCTGAGTCTTCACCTGTATATGATTACAAATGCATCCCCCTTTAACATCTGGGGAAAAGGAACATTCCTTCTCCCCACCCTCTCCAACAGAAACAGCTTGGATGCCGGGACCACCTCTCTGAACAATACAGAATGCTTCCTGTAACAGGGCAGAGCCCTCCCAGCACTGATGGGAGGAGGGACAGACACTCCAGGAGCTCCCTGAACAGCCTGGAATCAGTATTGATCCTATTGACAGCGTATGGAGCAGGGCAGTGTGAAATCTCTACCCAGTGGAGCAGGCACTGCTATTTGCTTTGCACTGCCTGTCTACAGACAGAGAGTCTAGTGGTTGTTCCAAGGTGACCTGGAGACGGGACTCTTGGGGTTCTAGTCCTGGTTTTGCTGCAGAGCTATAATGAAGCCTTGTAAATCAAAATCAGTGGCCCATTTTCCTGTGCAATAGGAAAAATTAAGTCTTCCAAACTTCACTGGAGCACTTAAAGGAGTTACTACATAAAGTACTATCACATTTATTCAAACTTCTTTGGATGATGCTTAAAATACAACACTTGTAGTTTCATCTGGCGTTGATCAGAAGACAAAACTACACTAATTCATCCAAGCTGCAACCTCACCCACTAAATAGTTTGCCATTGTTTGATCTTCCTGTGAAGGAATAGCTGGAGACCAAGGAGTCTACAAGTAAGGATTATTATACACAGAGGACAAATTCTTCTTGATGAATTGCAGAATAACCCTTCAGAAGCAATAAATTTACACTGCTGCAGCAGGACAGAAGTTGGCTTTTTGTCCTTTCCAATATCCTGAAAGTAAGGGAAAAGAAAGCCCATGCAAACCTGACAGACACCCATTTCTGGGAAACAGGGAATATCTGCTCTGCCTTGCAGAGAAGGGGAGGCATCACAATTCCACTGAGCTCTCTCTGGGACAGGGGTTACAGGACCACTAGAGGAGTCACACTGCATGGAGTTCGTAAGCAAGAATGGCACAGCCCTTCAGACCAATGCATTCTCTGCTCTAATCCAAGATCCCTTTAAACCTCAGCTGCAGGAATACTGCAGGCCATTAAACCCCAGAGAGCCTGTCACACAGGCACCCTGCAAGTGCTAGAGGGATTCTGGAAGCCAAGGCTGGCCAGAAGAAATGAGACATTGGTTTTACAATGGACCATAACATTTCTAACAGGCTGTTCTTTCTTTCAGGGCTTACAAACATCACTTGGCCCTTACAGAAATGGAAGAACTGCCAAGCTTTCTGCTGAAAAATTATAAAAACACTAAAATCAATTAGTCTACATTTAGACATCAAGTGCATTTTGCCTTTAAATGCATTTAACCAAGAAGACATCAGATTGTAAGTTGCAAATTGCACATAATACATAATGTAAGAGATAAGCATGTTATCTCTACACCGTTTTATTTATTACTAGCAGATAAAAAAGCCCCTTTCTCCTAATCAACGTATAAATGCCAGTTACAAGTTTTCTCGGTACTCAAAAATCCAACCTACACTTGGATTAGAATTTGTTTCCGTAATTTAAATAAAGCTTTTATGTTAATGTGTCCATGCCACACTCCCAGTGAATACCCTACAGGAGTCTGAAGGCATCAGGACCCAGAGCTGGATCTGGTTTCTGCTCCACTCTGCAGTCAAGACCTGCCCCCCTGCCGCCAAAAAATCAAAAGGCTTCTTAGAGAAGAAATATGAATGTAGTCAAAAGAGCTAGTCTAGAATAACTTTCTGTGCAACTCAGCTGCAGAACAAACAATATTCTCTAATGGGAAAGGCATACTAGAAACAACTTTCCAGAAATAACATTGCCAACAAAGATATATTAAGGGAAAATGAACAGTAAGCAATAACCAGCCAATGCTTGGCAATATCCATCCCCACTAAAACGTTCATTTTCACTCCATGGGTTTTTTTCCCCCTTAACCACCCCAATGGCAAATAAATTATGAACATTACAGCTAATTTATTACTCAGCACTGCTGAGGATGGAGAGGATAAAAAAGACAGCAGTATTTTAAAGCTGATTCTTATTCTAGGAAAACAAATACTTTACTAAAAATAATAATAAATTAAAAAGGAAAAACTGCTCTTTTAGTTAAGTCTGCCCATGCCTAAGCCATTCAGGCTCTGCTGCTGTCAACCAATCAAAAGCTTTATCAACAGCTTCAGAAACAGAATCAAGCCTTAATCTCTGCCTCAATTTCCCCACCTGTGACACTTCTCCCACCCAGTCCATTCAGACTGCAAATACTCAGAGGGAAATTCTACTGTAAAGCACTAAGCACAATAGAAAGCTCTGAAGCACTGTAGTATTCCCAAAAACTGACTTTAATGACATCCTCCATGCAGATCTTGCCAGATTTCAAAGAGGGTTTTGATCAGGTCTGTACCACAGTATTGTATTTGTTACATTTAACATGGGAGGGGAAGGTGTTGTGCACCAAAACAACTTAAAAAATCCAAGAGCCAAATTCTACTGTTAACCCCTCAGTTCCCAAGTGTTCATCACACAGAGCCCCTATTTCTGTTTGTTGCACCAGGAACCCTTTGGTGATTAACTTCTGTATTTATCTTTGATACTTATCTTTTTCCTGAAGATGGAATTTCAAGATTTTCATTGATATTCCAAACCCCAGAAGCAATAAAACAGCACAGAAGGAGCCTGTCTCAGAGACCACGTACACACACACACACACACACACACTCTCTCTCTCTCTCACCTGGAGTCACACAGCACTAACTTTACTGCAGACACTTAGTTAAGAGAGTTTTTGCAGGCTGCAGTCAAACACTGCTGCATGGGCAAAGCTCTCCCCAGGAAGTTAAGCATGGCTCAAAAGTTTTCATTCAGCAAAACAAGAAATTATTTGGCATTCATTCCCACGCAAACACCAATGCACCCTCCTCGGGAGGGACCAATTATTTTCCTTTCCATCCCATGCTCAGGCCAGTCATCCTCTATCACTTGATAAAACACATGAATAGCTGCATTCAAAGCTGTAGCAAACAGAGACAGCTCAGTAAAACTCTGTAAAAACAGCTCCCCAGAGCACACCACAGAACTGGTTCCCAACGCGCTTCCCATATGCATGCCCTTTATGTAAAGAAGCCCATGACTTTGGCAGATGTTGGATGCTTGCAACTAGGTCAGTTTGAACCAGAGCGAGTCGAGGCTAAAGGCTAGGGAGAGAAATTAAACTGCGCTCCTGCTCCACAAACTGTGGCTGTCAAACCGAGAGCTCTGCCTTCTGCTCAAGCAGTGATTTCACCACTGGCTAGGCAAAAGATTTGACTGGCAGGGTGATGAAATGCCTCAGCGATAAACCGTCAGGAGCACTTGGAACGTTATTACCGGTAAAAATATTCCAAAATATAGTGCACGTAGGAATCCACGGAGACGGAGGTGGACAGGCAGGAAAGTGTTGCCAAGGTATGTGAATCAGCCTTATTGAAATCCTCATCGCTGCACGGCTGGCACGACCGATCACACTGCTGCATCCACCCGAAAGGCACAAGGCTCCAGCTGGAGAACGGAGGCTCCAGCCTTTCCCCCTTGGTGCCATCTGCACCAGTCACCCTCAGCTCTTTAATCCACTGCCCAGCGCTGCAGGAGAGCAATCAGCTGGGCTTTTAAAAGTTGCTGTGAAAATCCTGAGTAACTTCTGCAGCAGGAATGCCTGCAGACTACAAGCAGCATTTTCCCCACTGCCACTGCAGTTGCTGGGAAATTCAAGTTTCCAAAAGCACGCAGGAGTAATTAGATGAAGCCAAATAAATGCATACACAAAACCTTACACGAATATGCAAATAATAGGGTGTATTCAGCAGCCCCAGAAATTAAAGCAGCAGCACAGGCTTGTATTTGCATAAACTATGCAGGATATGGCACCAAGTAATTTTGGAACATGTGCATTTTGCAAACAGCAAGCATAATAATAGACAAATATTTTGGAACGTGACATTGATCAAATACTCCCTAAAACTTCACATGAAGAACCTCAGAGACACCGCACTATTTAAACACAGACATCTACTGCTGGCATCCTGGGGTATTTTCACTGCTGAGTTCTGTGGGAAAAGAATTGGACTTCATATAGATTTTTATCAGCATTTATTATTTATAAAGCCCTGTTGGCAAGCACAATGTTTTATGAACAAATAAAAGTGAATGATCCTTGCTTAAAAACCACATAATGAATGAATGTATACTTTGTACATATATTCAAGCGGGTGCTGCTAGTCTATTGTACAGTGAACATGGAAAAGGGGAGGTTTTTTACATCTCTGAAAAGAAGTAACAGTAGCCACTTCTAAATGTACTGTCATGAAAGCCAAGCCCAATCCAAACTGAGCTCTTCAATCACTCCTGAGAAAGTGCCTCTGGCTTGTTTTCTTAACAAGCTGAGTTTCTGCCCTCATGGTCCCCCTGTGCAGAACAAGACAGACAAAATCTGAGGAAACCAACTTGTCGCCGTATAAGGCAAAAAAAGGTTTCTCTTCCTGAGTTACAAATAACTAGGGAAAGTCACACATGTGGCCAAGGAAAGCAGAAGCATGAATACAGAACTCCCTCACTGCTGACAGGCTAAAATTAGTAGTTTATTCAACTGCCCAGAACTACACACGGTGCCTGTCCTACGCAGCATCTCCCTATTTGTCTGTCTTTCTGTTTGCTCTCCGCTTTGTCTCCCCTGCTAATTTATCGCTCGGGGAGCAGCCCAGCAGCCACCACCGAGCCCTGCTCATCCCAGGGGCCTGAGCAAATTACACCTGGGCAACTCTGCAGTGCCTCCACTGATTCCACCCCATGACAGCACCTGAGAACAGCACTTGGCCCCACAGGACACTCAGTCTGGAAAAACTATTAAATCCTCCATGCTTTCCACCGAGCATCTTTGCTGCTCCTGCTCTCACTCCCCTGCAGCACCTGTAAGCACAGTGCCGGGCAGATTCGCTTTAAGCACAGATTCACCCTGCAGTGACAACTCCACATTTGCATCTGTTCATTGTATGAAGAGCTGTATGGTATTTGCAATGACGGCAGATAAATTATACAGAGAACAGAGGAACACTTGCCCAGTGCAGCTGGGCCACCGCTTATGCATGCTAGGGATTGTTTTGAGTTTAGTTTGCTTTTTTTCTTTCCCCCCACTGCCCAGTTGTCTCTTACTGCCTGTGGATCCTGCTGGCCATGGGGCACACTGTCATGCTGCTCAGGATACAGACCTGGAGAAGGGCAGAGAGCAGAGACAGCAGCACCTCAGCCGAGCTCATCCCTTGGAGGAGGGAGGACTCTGGGAGTCACAGTGCTCATTTCCAGACGGTGGGGCTGGGGTGTGTGAAACACTCCAAAGGAGCAGCAATGCTACTCCGGTACAAAGCACGCCCCAGGAGTTGGGGAAAACAGGGAAAGAAATGCTAAACTGGTGAGGAGTGAGCAATGCAAAGGAGTTTAAGGAAAATGCCACACTAGAGACTACTGCTGCTGATCCTACGCTCAAACACCCCAGCAAAGAGTGCTGATACACAGTCCTCTAGCAGATCCATACACTCCTGGCACACCGGTGCCCACCGGGTGACATCACCCGTGGGCTCTTCCTTGGCTATTACTTTGAGGAAGGATTATCCCACACTCATTCACGCTGACAGCTCATTTTGCAAGTAGCTCATCGGAAACAATATATTTACTTACTAAGTTGTTACTCACATAAAACAGGCATGTTCCTGTCAGGCTCCTACAATTAAGTTATATCCACATATACTCACCTAGGGTATAGAACTGCTGTATTTATCTCGTCAGATGTCATGCAGTTTCCTTTGGAATTACAAGTATGTTTCAAACTAAACTTATGTTTTATTATATAGAGATGAATTCTAATTTCCATTTCATATTAATGGAGAATATTAACCATGGTTAGTTTAGTCACACACCTTGAAAAATTATAGATCACGTTCAGTACAAATTTGCATAAGTAGTTTGAGCATGTGAGAGAAGCAATGCTAAATACTGAATACAAGTACCAAATGCAGAGTTCTTACATTTACTGTAGAATATATTATGTGTATGGCCTCAAAAAGCCTCAGAGATTATGAATACATTCCTTTTCCATGGAAACTATAATTCTCAAATCCAGCAAGCTATTTTGAGAAATTTAAATCAACCATACACTTACATCTGCTGGAAGCAGAACATTTCCACAGGCTGTACACTTCAAGGCACAAGCACAGCCGTATGGACATCTTCCCAACTCTTCTACTACACTTCTGCCTCTGACACCACATCTCACTATGCAGATTTAGTGCTAAAGTCTTATTTGGATTGTTCTGTACCCAACACCGGGACTTTCGGCGCTGCTGCGCTTTGCACCGCTGCATCACTTAAGAGGATGAGGAAAACCGGTAACGGGGGAGGCACGAAGTAAATGCCCCACCAGATTCTGCCGGTATTTATCCAGTGTGAAGTGGAAAGGCTGGCGCTGGAGCCGAGTGCCCGGCCAGCCGGGGACCCGCGTTGGTGCCAGCCCGCCCTGGGCACGGCCGCGCTCCGGGCGCTCGGGAGTCCCGCGGACCGGCCGCACAAGTTGGGAGGCAGCGGGTGGGTGACCCCTCGGCACTGCTGAGTCATTTCAGCCGCCGAGCGCAGGGCTGCCGTGACCCCCCCGGGCTGGGGGGCTGCCCGCAGAGCCGCCCCGGCGCCGGGGAAACTTGCCCCGCGCTCCGCCGCGCATCCCCGCCCGCGGCTCAGCCCCGCCGGCGCGGG